>LOJH01006530.1:5022-32313 GCA_001685095.1 Ellobius talpinus
AGAGAGAGACAGAGAGAGACAGAGACAGACAGAGAGAGGAGAGAGAGAGACAGAGAGAGACAGAGAGAGGAGAGAGAGTGAACCCCCCTACAGGTAATGATGTGGGCTTTTGAAATCTGTTGAGAGAGGAGAGACAGACAGACAGACAGACAGAGACAGAGACAGAGAGACAGGGGAGTGCAAGACAGAGAGAGGGAGAGAGACCCCTCTACTGGTAATGGTGTGGGCTTTTGAAATCTCAAGCCTACCACAGTGAGACACCTCCTCCAACAAGGTGGTACCTCCTAATGTTTCCTAAACAGTTCCATCAACTAGGTTCTGAGTATTCAAATATATGAGCATATGGGGGCCATTATCATTCAAACCACCATCGCCACCAACTACAGACCAATTATTCAAACACATGAGCCTTTGGGGGATGTTGCTCATTCAAACCAACACATTTTTCATGTACTGATGATATGTTTAATAAACCTCCCAATGGTTTGAATACTAAATGAACTTTCTCTGTCTTACCTTCATTTTCTCTGTGTGCTCGAATTGGCTCCACTTCCTCCATCCAAACAATGCTACGATGAGTAACTGGTACATGTTGCTAACTCTGTTTTCATGCAATTTTCTCAAAGTAGGGTTTCTAAAGTAGAAAAGTTTGTGATTGTATTTTTCCTGACAACCTTTTCTCCCTTGCTGTCTATTCACAGCAAGGAATATGCACAGCTGTATATACTATGCACAGCTGTGGAGTTCATAGCTACAGAAGTTACACATAGTTACACAGTGAGGAGTTACAGAAGGATGTTTCCTGGAAGTGTGTACATTGTGATTAGCCTCCATGTCTCTTTTCCTTCCCCTCCCTTCATTTTACTCCCTTTCATTCTCTTACCCAGTTTTCCTTCTCCCTTCCTTTATGTGCATTTTAAGCCTCTAACATTTGCCTTTTCTAAGACAGCCCTTGGAGAGTCCTGAAGATGGCCATCTTCAACCCATGGTTTCCCTGGGTTCTCATGTGGCTTGTCACTGGCATCCCTGAATGTGTTACCCTGAGCCCCAGCTGTCTGGATTAACTTGTTGAAATGCTAGTAGCTTGTGGACCCCCCAGAGATGCTGTCACAGCCCAGGTCTAGCAGTGAAAATGTTAACACCCTGAACAGTCTGTATGGGGGAATAGGTCATTGGCTACAGTGTATCCCTGTAGCAGAATATCAGGAAAGCATGAACTGATGGTGTTTAGGAAGTTTCACAGAATGACACATAATGATTCTACATATTCATGGGGCATGGGGTGACATTTTAATTATAGTAAAAATTAAATTCACGGAAGGATTCTAAGGATGGAGAAAGCGAAATATGGAAAATGATGGAAAATAGTGAAGGAATTGTCTCCAAGGACATGGTGGGAAGTTTTTTCCCCCTTTCTTCTTACTGTAATTTTATTTGCTTTTCTCTTCCCTAGGAAGAAATGTGTTTGTTGGAGAAATTGTGTATATAATTGGGGAAAATAACTCTATGAAATCAACTTTCCCCACTTGAGCCTTCCACAGCCTTACAAATTGACATCATATTGTTGAGCTTAGCCCCAAGGTACAATCTCCTGATTCGTGTTTTTTTCTTGAGCACAGCTATTCATGCCCACACCAGGGGAGGCATCAAGATCTGTATTGAAAATCCATAGGCTGAAGATGCATGTCCTCTTCTTCAATCAATATTTAATGTCATAGCCAGGGACTCTGCCACGATTTATGTCAGTAAAAAGTGTTGAGAAAATCACAATTCAGCACTTTTGTTATTAACTGGACTTTAGCTCAGCGTTTTCCAGAATGTTCTCTGAGAGTTTCTCCTGTCAACAAATGTTTCTGTGGCCAATTTATCAGGACCATCCTGCAGGGTGGGGCGCTGGGTGGAAACAACCTTAAATGTCCTGACACTTAAAATTACTAGTTGGGAAATGGACTTGAATACCTTGCTTCTGTTTCTTTACCCATCATGGAACAGGAACTGAATCATTTGGGTAAATGGGAACCTTAAATGAGATATAGACACGGTGTGCTGGAGCGCAGGGCTTGCCACACAGGTTCCCAGCAGGAGACACTTGGACACTTTGTCCTCCCCTAGGAGTCTCAGAGCACCAGCAAGAGCGTGCAGTGGGAACATCAAAGAGGCATGCGTGTAGACACGTGTGACTACCTAAGCATCAGGTCTGAGCGTCTCTCATGGCAGACTGTGGTGACAGCTGTCTTCCTGGGGAGACAAATGAGTGAGATGTCCTGAGGAAGCACGCTGTAAAATCCAACACAGTTTCCGTGTCTCCAAAACCAACTTAAACAGGATGCAAGCAACAGTGGCGAACACCACTCCTGTAAGAGTGTGCGAACCAGACGGGACAAATCAGAAATGGCCCGAAAATGACAGCCAAGGCTGAGGCAGCAGCCCCAAGGCTGCTTACTTAAGAAAGGTGCTGAACCCAAAGCACTACCCTTTATGATGTTTTTAACTTAGTATTCTCCGCTTTCTAGTTCAGTGACAGCCCTGAAATAGCCGCTAATGTCCCTTCTCCAGAGGGGGCAACACCTACCTTGCTCATAATGAGTTGCAACCAGCTTGACTGGAAGGGTTTGTCTTATTTCACCTTACCTAGAGTTTTCTCCTTTGTAATTCAGTCCTGTACCCCAGTGCATGGGTGGGCGACAACCATGCATAGAGTGCACCAGCCCTCCCTGGTAGGCAGGAAATGGTGCTTGGTAAAGCACCTCCAGGGGAAGATTTTAGCCATTGCTACTCCAGGTAGTAGGAAACAGTGGATGTCATTGATAGACTAGAGACTTGCAGAAGAAAGGCTATGGAGAGATGCTGGGGAGCAGGGCCTTTGAAAGTTCTTATCTGTTTCTAGGAATCTGTGTGTATTTTCAGGGCTGTTTGCATGCTCAAGGGGGACTTGGGAAAGCCCTCAGCTTTCGCTGAGCTTGACGATTTCTCTTAAGTAGGCAAAGATGAACCCAGACAAGTTATCTGCCTGGATAAATATTGACAGTTTGCTCCAAAACACACATGTAGGATGTAGGATGTATGGGTGTGCATACACACACACACACACACACACACACACACACACACACACACTGTCTTTTGGGAAAGACAACCTGGTTTTAGATAGGCATATCTGCACTCATTAAGCACAAAGCCCTGCTGGCTCCTTGGCAGACCCTTAGGGCTGGCAACACCCCTGCTTCTCATCTCTGTGTTCTTCACCCTCTTCTGGCTTCTCAATACTGTAGTGGAGCCCAGAGCAGATGTCTCAGGCATAGGAGTGATGACTCTTAGTCTCTTATGGGGGTGGCTTCTATCCCATTGGTCTCAGAGCAGGCATTTCCACATTTTTATAAATTGACACATGGTTTTACATGGTATATGTCGACGGGGAACGGTATGACATTTTAATACAAATGTCTAGTGTGTCCTTAGCAAATCCACAACCTCAAATTTAACATTTATTTATATTGAAACATTCAAAATTTATTTTAGCCACTGTGACAAAGACAGACATCACTATTGACCATAGACATTAGTGGCCAAACACCAGATTACTTCAAACAAAAGTAATCAATAATTTTCTAACTAAAATTTTGAACCTTTTCTGTGGGGCTGGGGATTGACCTTTGTGCATGTTAGACAGGCACCCCACCACTTAGTTGAACAACTCAGTCCCTGGAATTTTGTATTCTGGGGGCAAACCCTCCTTATAGTCCTGCGATACCCTCCCAGCCTCTGATAACCGCACTCTACTCTTCTGTTGACTGTGTTGGTGCCTACATATGAGACACATGTGGCATTTGCCTTTTTGGATCGGCCTCACGGTCACTTAAGGTCCTCCAGCTGACAGGATCCCATCCTCAAGTGGCTGAAAGGCTGTGTTAATGAGCCATACTGGCTTTATCCCCTCTCCCAGTTGATACCCTGTCCTGGCTACCGTGAACAGGGCTGCAGTTAATGGGAAGCAAGGGTCTCAACATACCACTTCCATTTCTTTAGGATGTGCATGCAACAGTCGTGTAAGTGAGACACGAGGAAACAGATATTTATCCCCAGGTTGGACACTGGTGATGGACCAAAGAAATGAGCCCACCCAAATCTAGCTTAATTAATCAGTAAGTTTATTGGTGGTAACTCACAGGAGTCAGGGAAATGCAAAAACAATTACACCACCAGGAAGCCCACTCCGCCATGGATAAAGACTCCAGAAAACTGCATCTCTAGTGCTCAGCTTGCAGGCAGCTCCTCTTGAGAGTCTGCTCCTCATAAATTGATTACTTGGCTTTTATAACCAGGATGGGGGGGCTTTGTGAATCTTGTAAGTTTCATGAACTTTCTGAGCCTTGTCAGTTTCTCTAGCACAGTGGGTCTCAACTTTCCTAATGCTGTGACCCTTTAATACAGTTCCTCATGTTGTGGTTACTCCCAACTGTAAAGTTATTTTTGTTTCTACTTCCTAACTGTAGTTTTGCTGCTGTGATGAATTGTGATGTTAATATCTGGGTTTTCTGGTGGTCTTAGAAGGTGTGAAAGGGTCATTTGACCCACAGGCTGAACCTCTGCTCTAGCATATTATGAGCATCCTCCTCTCTTCAAGAAGGAGCATTTCAACCATGAGGAGATAGCTACTCCGTTGTCTGAACTGTATCAAGTGCTATTTCTAGTTCTAGATTATTTGGAGCTTCCATATTCTTTTCTGTAAAGGTTGTCCTAATTTATATTCTCATTAAAGTGTTTGAGTGCCTCACTACTGTTTTTTTTTGACTTTTGACTTAATGTACTTAGGCATGTCTGTATGTGTGTGTACAATCTTGAGACAGGTTTCAGCGAAGTTCACCAGTCAGGCTTTGAGACTTCAATCCCCTTTCCTCTGCCTTCCTAGGAGATAAGGTTTTGGCACAGGATTCACTCACTGTAGCTTTGGTTTACATCCCTAGTCAGTGATGCCAGACATTTTCATAGACTTGCTGGTAGTTTCTACGTCTTCTTAGAGAAATCCTATATCAGATCTACTCGGGTTGTTTGATTTTGTGTGGAGGTGCGCATGTGTGCATGTCTGTCTTGGGGATCGATATGTGCTCACATGAGTGTGGAAGTCAGATGATAATCTCCCAGTCCATTTCTCAGGCACTGCCTAGCTTTTGTTTGAGCTTTCATTGCCTGAAACCTCATTAAGAAGGCCAGGTTAGCTGGCCAGCGAGCTTCCAGGAATCTACCTGGCTCTGCTTCCCATTCTGCCAGCACTGTGCTTGCAAGCATCTACCATTGTGCCCACCTCTTTATATCAGCTCTAGAGATTAAACTCGAGCCCTCACTCCAGCAGGGCAAGTGCTTTGGTGTCCTCTCCCTACCAGGGATGGTTCGTTTTGATGTTCTTTGTGTATTCTGGGCACCTGCTCCCTGAAAAGTGACAGGTTGGTAGTTATTCTCTCCTATTCTGAAGCCGTCTCTTCATTGTGCTGATGTTAGTGTAACCTTTATATGTGTTTTTGCTTTTATTGCCTTTGGCTTTGGGGTCATATCCCAATGTCCTTATGTATTCCCTTATGCCTAGTGACTTTTCTATTGCTGCAATAACACCATGACAGAAGTAACTTAAGGAAGAAACAGATTATTTGGCTTATGGTTCCGGAGGGAGAGTCCATGATGGTGGGGGGTGGGGATCACAACAATTGGCCACAGTAGGGAACAGAGAAATCACATTTCAACCCCAAGACTGAAACCAAGATAGAGAAGAGGAAATGAAATGAGGCTAGAAGCCCTCAAGGCCTTCCCTCAATGATTCTCTTCCTCCAGCAAAGCAGCACCTTCTAAAGATTCCATAACCCTCCCAAGCAGCATCACCAACTAGGGACCAACTGTCCAAAAACATAAGCCTATGGTGGACACTTCTCACAGGACCACCACAGTTCTCTTCTTACAGACTCATAGTCTGGTGTCTTATGTCTAAGCTTTTAGTCATTTAAGTTGACTTTTGTATACAATGAGGTACAGGGTTTAGTTCTAGTCTTCTGTGTATGGATGCATAGTTTTCTGTATCATCTATCAAAGCTTCTGCCTTTCCCCTCATATATGCTCTGGGTGCCTTTGTTGCAGGTTGCTGCAAACATATGCATTTATTTTGGGTTCTTCATTCTGTTCTTTGACCTGTGCGTCTCTGCTTGTGCTGGTGCCGTGCCATTTGGCTAGTACAGCTTTGTAGAATGTTTTAAACTCAGGCTATGTATTGCTTTCAGGCTTGCCTGATGTTTTCAGGATTGCTTTCATGATTTGGAATCCTTTGTGCTTAGGTGTGAATTCTTCATTGCTTTTCTGTTTCTGTGAAGAATGCTAATTGCCACTGTACTTTCTGAAGGATTTAAATCTAACATTCAAAGCGGACCTCTCATCATCTACCCATTGGTCACTGTAATTCTCAACTTAGATGTTTCTCCAGTCACTAGATAGGGAACACCATGCATTAGTAAGCTAATGCTGCTGTAACAAAGCTCTCAAGCCCAGAGGCTTAAAATACAGCTGGACAATCTGCTCATTCAGGCTCAGCTTATGTCTCAGAGGCATCTCTCAGGCATCTATGGTGTACTGTGGGGTGGAGGGGAGGTCAGAAGATCCTAACTGGTCTACGACAGCTTTGGATAAGGTGAATTCTCTCTGTTTCATGTCACCTGCTATAGTCACTTGGTCTACAATAAAGGTACCTAGAACATGCTTTTGAAAAGGCTGATCTCTTTGATAAATGACACAGGGAAAACCATGAATCTATATGCAGAGCAACAGAGGTAGACGCCTGAGTTTTATGTATACAAAGGTCAGCTCAAATCAAACACTTAGGTGTTACCTCCCGAGTTATGATTCTACAAGAAGAAAGTACAAGGGAATTGCTTCAAAGACATGGGTGTGGTTAAATATCATTTGCGTAGGATCCCAAAGGCACAGATGTCCAAAGAAAAATTATATACAAATGGCTAGCCTACACTTGGTCAATGTGGTGGTTTGAATAGGAACGGCCCCCTTGGCTCACATATTTGAATGCATGTTATTAGGGAGTGGCATTATTTGACTTGATTAGGAGGTGTGGCCTTTTGGAGTAGGTGTGTCACTGGGGGTGGGCTTTGGGGTTTCAAAAGCTCAAGCCGGGCCCAGTGTCTCTCTCTCTCTACCTGCTGTCTGTGGATCTGGATGTAGGACTCTCAGCTACCTTTCTAGCATCATGTCTGCTTGCATGCTGCCATGGTATGGCAATGGGCCATACCTCTGAACCTGTAAACAAACCCCAATTAGATGCTTTCCTTTGTAAGAGTTGCTGTGATCATAGTGTCTCTTCCCAGCAGTAGAACACTGCCTAAGACAGAGAGAGACCATCCTGAACCCTCAGCTTGGACCTGATAGCAGTACTCCCATCCCACACTGTATGGCCAAATCAAGTCTCTAAGCCTGCCCAGATGCAAGAAGAAAAGAAAGAGACTCTGCCTTTAGCAGCAGGAGCTGAGCAGCCACACTTCAGCATGGTACATGGAAAGCCATAACAGAGTTGGAAGAGCCTGTGACTTGGCATGGGAGTCACATACCACAGTGGGGCAGGGGAGGAAGAGGGAGCAAGGATCAGCAAGCATCATTCACACATACAACAGAAGATGTTGGGATTGAGGATGCATCCAGGGCCGCATATGACCTGGAATAAGAACTATTTCTTTGCTTGCAAAACCTTCTGTCAGCAGCAGCAGCAAGTAGGTAGACATACTCTCCTGGGAGTTTCTTATACTAAGGGAGTGTAACAGCCACATATGTGAGTGTACCCGTGGCTTCTGTGCTGCTGGCTCCATTTGCAGGTGAGGAACCTACACTCCTTCACAGTAAAACATCTTAAGGTCACCATAAGATATCAAATGGTGGGTCATGCTCTAGACCCCATGGCATCTGCCTTTTGTTTTTCTCCCATCAGAAGCATGTTTGTGTGCCCAGGGACTCGGCATGGGGTGGTGTACACCAATCAGTTCTGACATTTCGGGGCCACTGTTGTTTATTGCAGTTCTGCAGGCCAAAAGTCCACAATAGGCTCCACCAGGGTAAATTTCCTTCCCTTTTCTGTTTCTAGAGGCTGCATGCATTCTTTGGTTCTTAGCCTCTTCAAAGCCAGCCGAGGCTGGTGGAGTCTTCCACATCTCTTCACTCTGGTGCAGGGCCCTAGGATATCCTTGGGCCCCTGCCAGACATGAACAGCAACCTCAGCTTCATTTGTAACTCTATGCCCCCTTTTTCAGATATACGGCATCCTTGAGTTCCAGGATACAGAATGTGGGCATTAGGCCAGGTAGGGGCATTTTTCTTATCCACTCTAGAGACTGTGTCCTATTGGGGAACATTAATGAGTTAATGTCTCCACTCTGTGAACTGGTATGTGTATGTGTATGCTTGGGTTTGTGTGATATGTGTATACGCTATATGTATGTGTGAATGCATGTGCACATGTGTGTGTGTGTGTGTTTACAACTAAGAGGGGTAAATGGCTGGCCATGGAAAGAAAACCCTGGGACATGTTGCATCTGATGTCTGGAGAGAGTCAGATGAGGAACATGGCTTTGGTTGGGTGGGGCCAGAGACGCTGTGACAGCCTTGTGGCAGAGGTGTTATGTGATTATGGCCTTGAAAGATGGAAAGGACTTCGGAGTAAAACTGTGCAGGAGAATGTTCTGGGCAAAAGAGAGGGCCCAGAAACACAGCGACTATGATAGGGATGGATGGGTGTGGGGCTAGAATAGTGTGTGGGGAACCCAGTTCTGTTGCATTTGGGGGCAGTGGTCACAACCATGAGACATAGTCCTTTCCACTCATGAACTCTCAGGTTTCCATGAGTGGCTGGCTCAGACACTGGGCAGCCACTACCATCTGCAGAAGACCCTGTGGAGACCCTGTGCTAGGAGTGCCCAGACGATTGGTTTTCTGACATCAGAAATTTGCATATTTAAATGAAATGTTAGGTTCTAAAAGCCCACTTCTAACTCAGTTCTTCAAAGAAGTTTACCGACTAGGTCAAGTAGCAAGCCGAGGGCCTCCGTTTGTTACCTCCAAAGGGAGGCACAGAGAGGTTGAGTGGTTCGCCATGGCCACACAGCTAAGAAGTAGCAAGACCAGCATAGTTATCAATCCCAGGTTCTTGACCCCATGGCAAGGATGACATGACCATAGAGGGACATGGGAGAGATCTGACCTGTGTGGGCAGGGCAGCCATTGTAGGAGTTGTTGGTGCAGGGGATGGAACTCAGCATTGCAAGAACCCTGGGGTACAGCTCACAGCTGCCCAGGAGAGTCTGTTCTGCCTGGTGGCACCATGTCTGGCATCTGATTCAGGCATTTATGCATTGTCGTTGCTCTCCTGAAAGAGAAGGACAAGGAATGAAAGAAAGCAAGGAAGCAAAAGAGAAGAAGCAGAAAAAAAAGAAAAGAAAAACTAAAATTGCTTCTTTTGTCAATCCCAGAAGAACAGCCATTTGGCTCACAATGAGGGGATGGGCAATTGTGATGGCCATTGATACAGGAGTTTGTTAGAGACACTGTCTCTTTCTCAAGAACAGAATGATAGAAATTATTATCCATTTATCTTTATCTTGGTACAATGAGAATTTTATTCCATCTTGTACCCCAATTATGACTGTAATGACTTAGACTTCTGAAAAACTTTTTAAAAAATTCAAAACATCCCTTTAATTTGCATTTCCACCCTTTGGGACTGAATAGTGGGCCATCCAATAATAAAACCAAAACCCAGATTTCTGTCTGACAAGATTGCCAATTTACATCGGGACCACGCTCTTCTATTGCAAAGGCATTTTGGAGTAAAAGAGACATGGGAGCAGGAAGATGGGCTGAGTTCTGTCACTTATTGATCACCTGCCCACACCCTCCTGTTTGTCCAGTATCTGCTCGAGGTAGCATCCTCTTCCCGTGGAGTATAAGGTTGATATTGCACCTGCCAGAAGCCTGCTATTGATTGTGGGGGAAGGGGAGCTAGGGGTATGGAGGAGGGGAGGGGGATAGATCTTGCTCTGTTGATTGCTCTTGTGACTGTGGAAAAGTTCCTGAAAGGATCAAATGCAGGGCACTTTCTTTGGTTCATTGTTTGAGGGTGTGGGGGCAAGCAGCTCTGTGACCATGAAACTCTTCGTACAATAGGAAGCAGAGACCAGACAGGAAGGGAGAAGGTTCACCCCCAAGAAATCCCTTTGCTGGAGCTGGACCCCACTTCCCCCATAGTGTCACTGCCTGAGACCAAAGGTTCAAATGTTTGAGTCTGTGGGGATCTATTTCCGATTCGGACTGGAGACCCTTGCTCTTTCCTGACGGAGCCACCTCACAGCTTTGTGACCTGGGAACCTTGTTCCATACCACAATGGCTCTGTTTCCTCACCTACAAAATTCGCATCATCAGATCTACCCGATAGGGTCGCTGTGAGCATCAGGTGGTCTAGCCCTTGCAAAGCATGCAGGGAAGTAGGAGCCACAGAGATCTGTATCAACGTCACTTCTGTGTGTTCATGTCACGGGGACACAGTCTTTTGCTTAACCTCAAAATCCCAGTAATACGTCCTATTTTTAAACCCCATAATGATGGAGCTAGATCACTCTGCATTTTGTGCATCTTATTTATCTCCCCCTTGCTATCATTTTTTCCTTGTTTATGATCAGGCTGTGGCTCATTCAGCTGGTCCACTCTGCAGCAATCCCTCTGATTGTGCCACGATTTATCAACTCGTTCTCCTGCTGATGAGAACATCCTCATTTGGGTTTCCTAATGTACACCATAGGAGTCCTTGTGAGGCAAGTACCAAAAGACACCCACCGAGAAGTGGTGGCACAGCTAAGTCAAGGAGTTTGCACATCTCCGAACTAACAAGCTTTCAGCAAGTTACTCCCCAGGAGGGTCATTTCCTTCAGTACCCCAAGTCTAACTAGCGTCCCTTTGTCCACACCTAGCCAATACTAGCTTTCACCAGTACGATAAAATAGATTCTCACAATATGTTTTTAAAGACTTACCTTTGCCAGAGGGATGATGAAGACCTTTTCCTGTTCTGTAGGCTGCTGTTTTATCTTATTGACTGTGCCCTTTGCCTTACAGAAGCTTTTAGTTTCAGGAGGTCCCATTTATTTTCAATCTCAGTATTTGTGCTACTGCTCTATTTACTCAGGAAGTTGTTTCCCTTACCAATGTGTTCAAGGCCCTTTCCTGTTGCTGCGCCCTAACATCTTCCTCGGGGAGGGGGTGAGAAGGTGCAGTGTCAACACCGGGAGTCAGGTAGAAGGCACACAGTAGACTCATTTATTTAACAATGGGGAAAACTTATATACTCTCCCAGCACCCAGGCCTTCCAATCCATTGACATCGCGTGATTGCCTCTCATTGGCTAGGCACAATTAGGACCTCTGACGGCACCAGGCAGACTCCAGGTTGGCTCCTCTCAGCCTGGTAGACCTTAGCTTACTACTTTTTACCACTTTCTCTTCTTTCAGGTTCAAGGTAGTTTGATTGATGTTGGGGTCTTTGATCCACTTGGACTTCAGTTTTCGGCAGGGTGATTGATATGGGTCTATTTGCAGTCTTCTGTATGCTGATATCCAGTTATACCAGCACCATTTGTTTAAGATGCTTTCTTTTCTCCATCGTATTGTTTTGGCTTCTTTGTGAAATCAAGTGTACAAGGTTTGTGGATTTATGTTTGGGTCTTGATTCGATTCTGTTAATCAATGTGTCTGTTTTTTTATGCCAACCCCCTACTGTTTTTCTTATTTTAGCTCTATAGTAGAGCATGGGATCAGGGATGGAGATACCGGTGGTGGTTCTTTTGTTGTTCAGGGGTGTTTTTAGCTATCCTTGGTGTTTTGTTTTTCCGTATGAAGCTGAGCATTGTTCTTTCAAGGTCTGTAAAGGAATGTATTGGTTTTGAAGGGGATTGTGTTGAATCTGTAGACTGCTTTTGGTAAGATGGCTATTTTTTTTGACAGAGGACTGACTGCCAAAATATATAAAGAACTCAAGAAATTAGACACCAAAAAGCTAAATAATCCAATTTAAAATGGGGTACTGATCTAAACAGAGAATTCTCAAAAGAATCTCAAATGGCTGAGATACACTTAAAGAATTGTTCAACATCCTTAGCCATCAGGGAAATGCAAATCAAAATGATTCAGATTCCATTTTACATATACAGTCAGTATAGCTAAGATCAAAAAACACCAATGACAGTTTATGCTGGACAGCATGTGGGGTAAAGGGAACACTTCTCTACTGCTGTTGGGAGTGCAAACTTGTATAGCTACTTTGGAAATCAACATGGTGGTTGCTCAGACAATTAGGAATCCATCTATCCCAAGACTCAACTATACCACTCTTGGGCATATACTCAAAGGATGATCAATTATACCACAAGGACACTTGCTCAGCTATGTTCATAGCAGTTTTATTTGTAATAGTCAGAACCTGGAAACAATCTAGATGCCTCTTAACTGAAGAATGGATAAAGGAAATGTGGTGCATTTACACAAAGGAGTATTACTCAGCTGTTAAAAGCAATGACATCAGTAAATTTGAAGGTGAACAAACGGAAAAAACCAT
Organism: Ellobius talpinus; assembly: GCA_001685095.1. Classification (NCBI taxonomy): domain Eukaryota; kingdom Metazoa; phylum Chordata; class Mammalia; order Rodentia; family Cricetidae; genus Ellobius; species Ellobius talpinus. Next base: position 17,659 of record LOJH01006530.1, read on the forward strand.
CCTGAGTAATCAGACCCAGAAAGACAGCCATGGTGTGTATTCACTCATAAGCGCATATTAGTTGTAAAGTAAAGGATAACCATGCTACACTCCACAGCCCCAGAGAGACTATGTAACAAAGAGGGCCCAAAAAGGAGCATGCATGGATCTCCCTGGGAAGGGAGAATAGAAGGGATCTCTAGGGTAGACTGGTGACTGGTGAGGATGGGAACACGAGAGATCAGACTGAGGGGGTAGGCAGAGGGGGAGAGTAATGAAAGAGACATCTTGATGGGGTAGCATTTTGGGAGTCAGGTAGAAACCTGGTACAAGGGAAACTCCCACAAATCTGCAGGGATGAGCCCAGTTAAGACTCCTAGCAATAGTGGCTACGTAGCCTGAACTGGCCATCTCCTGTAATCAGATTGGCAACTACCCCAGCTGTCATCAGAGAGCCTTCATCCAGCAACTGATAAAAATAGATGTGGAAATCCATGGCCGAGCACTGGGCTGAGCTTTGAGAACCCTGTTGAGAAAGGGAGGAAGGATTGTGTGAGACGGGGAAGCAGGATTTTCTCAGGGAAATGGCTAACCTGAGCTCATGGGAACTTGCAGATTCTAGACCAATCGACCTGGACCCTCTGCATGTGAGCGACAGTTGTATGACTTGGGCTGCTTGTGGGACTCCTGGCAGTGGGAGTGAGGCCTGTCCAGAGTGCTTTTGCTGGATTTCAGGATCTTGTTTCTCACACTGGGTTGCCTTGCCCAGCCTTGATACGAGGGAAGAAGCTTGGTCCTGCCTCAGTTTGATATGCCATGCTTTGTTGACACCCATGAGAGGCCTGCCCCTTTCTGAACAGAAACAGAGGAGAAGAGGATTGGGGGAAGGGAAGGGATGGATGGGGAGGCTACAGTAGGGTTGTAAAGTGAAATTAAAATAAAATAAGAAAAAATTTACTTTGTAAATATGTATACGGGTCTATATGTGGGTATGTGCATTTAAGTGTAGAACACATGGAGGCCAGAAGAGGGCGCTGGATGCCCTGGATCTGGAGCTCTAGGCAATTGTCACTTCCCCACCTATAGGTGCTGGGAACCAAATTTGGGTCCTCTGCAAGATCAGGGCTCTGCATTTTCTACTGTTAATAAGGCCGAGGCCCTTGAAATACTGTCTACCAAGGTTCTCAAAGATAAAGATCCTTCTGGCTTTTTCCAATTTATGCAATAGTTTAGGATATTGGACATAGTTTAGGATAAGGTAACACAGGATAACCTTAGCCCTTCTCCATACCTTGGCAGCAATTCTTCTGAAGTTTTGCTCATTATGGATGCTTGTTTTAGGCTTTGGATGGCCAACTGTCACCAGGTTAGCTCCACAGATTTCCCAGTTTGCTAAGGGTTTGATAAAACAGTAGAGATGATCATTAACTTCTACTAAAAAAACAACAAAAACCCACATATATAAAAGTGCACAGGGCACAATATGGCACCAATGTGTTTCAGAAAGTTAACCCGTTTATGTTAACAGCTGAAGAACAGAACACCAGCAGCAACCAGGAGCTCACTGTGACCCTAAGCTGCATCTTTTTGCCCAGTATCATTATCATTGGGAATTATAGGACCGTAGGTCATGTTGTTGTTGTTGTTGGTTTTTTGAGACAGGCTTTCACTATGTAGTTTTGGCTGTCCTAGAACTTGCTGTGTAGACCAGGCTGGTCTCGAACTCACAGAGATCCATTTGCCTCTGTCTCCCGAGTGCTGGGGTTAAAGGTGTGCACCACTTTGCCTGGCCCTAGAACAACAGTTTTACTTATCTCTGGGCCTCACACAAACATAATCACAAATGTTTATTTGTGTATGACTTTCTGGACCCAGCGTTATCTGTAATGTCCATCCATGTTGCCGTATGTAGCCTTCTTGGTTGATTTGCACTAATTTTATGGCCAGTGCATAACTGTACATTATTACATTTTTAATTCTCGTCTTGACCATGTTTGTGCAGAGACTTAGCACTCACGTCAAGCTGTGTCACAGTAGGTGGTGGATTGTAGCTTGTGCCTTGGCTCACTTATGGTGTAGTGTGAGTTCAGAGCAGTTTTGAAGGGTACTTCTCATAGCCATCAATGCTGAGTACTTTTTAATCAGATAAATTAATTTAGATATCTTGCTGTGACGTCCTGTTCAAGCCTCCAGGTCAGCTTTTCTACAGAGAGGGGCTCATTATTGTTGACACACCAGAGGTCTCTCTGTACTCAGGTATGACCTTTGCCACAGCTTTGTGACACTCACATCTTGTATTCCATATGGTACTTTCCACTCCCTTACCAATGTCTCAATGAATGGGCTATTCTTTCCTTTTGGGCTGCTTTGCTTCCTCCAAGATTGTGAAGATGCCCAGAAGACAAAACCCTCATCTGTTCATGTTCTTCCCCCATCTTCTCAAAAGGTTGAATTAATCAACAGCAAAGGCCATCTTTGTCTTCTGACTTCAGTTGACTGCTTCTGAAACCATGAAACTAGAGAGGTGATTATCTAAAGCTCTAGCATGGCTTTTGTTGTGTCCTGTAAGCTTTCTGTAGCTTTCCTCTAGAACACACGGTTGTGCCAGTTACCTGAGAGGCTTAACCTCCTGGAACAGAACTTTGCACATGGAAAGAAATAGAAGTCTTTTCCTGTCTACATACAACTGGCAGCAGTTACTTAACACCATCCACCCCATGGTTACCATTCCTCTATTGCCCAAAACATGTCTCTTATAGATTGCTGACTGAAACTGCATTGTGTCTTAGATTCTGGCTCTTTTAATTTTCATTGTTTTTAGTTAGAGTTTTTACTTTTTAAAAATGACATTTTGGGGCTGAAGTAATGGCTCAGAGGTTTAAGAACACTTGCTACTCTTGCAAAGGACTTGTCCTTGATTCCCAACGCCCACATGATGGCTTACCATCCTGCATAACTACAGTCCCAGGGGATACAGTGCTCTCTTATGACCTCCCTAGGTACCAGGCATATTTGTGGTACACAGACATACATTTGGGTTAAACACTCATACACAGAAAATAAATAAATCTAATTAAAAACACTTTTATATTTTTTATTTGTGAAAGTATTCAGTTTTCTTGAAAACTGTTTCATGTACTGGATTTTTACTACATTTAATTTGTTCCCCTGGCCTCCAATATCTTCAATATATATTAAATACAGGTTTAATTTAAATTGATTAACTTGCAGTATAAATTCTGCATTGGCAGGGCTGTGCATTGGATTCAGTGCTGGCTGGATGTCTAGTGATGCTGGGTCAATCAGTGGTTCAGCTGTGCAATATGTCTCTTTCCTTATGACATCCTTCATCCACCTTCTGTCTGGGCCCTTCCCCACCCAGACTAGCTGATGCCATAGTCAGGTGTTAACCAAAGAACTACAGAATGGTACAAACAAACCCTGCCTGTCCTTTCTGTTGGAGAGAGAGAGAGAGAGAGAGAGAGAGAGAGAGAGAGATTTCCTCCTCTACTTGGTTTTCCTAAGGTTAAGCTCATTCCAAGTGGAAAAGTTCTTTCAGCTTTTAGAGAATATGGCCTCTTTGCAAACTCCAAAGTTCTTCCCTGACATCTTTCTGTTTCTTTTGTCTTATCGACATGCACTGTGGTTCATTGTTTTTGAAAATTCCATTGTTTTAGTGAACCACCACAGTACTTTCATGAAACATCATAGCTACAGAGACAACTGCTCAGATCACTGGTATCCGACTCGAAGTATCTTTGCAAAGTGAGCCCCCCTGTGTGACCACTGCTTACACACTGTGCTCAGGACGCTCATCTGTGCCCTCATCTACACACCTACTCCCCCAAATGATAGTGAACTGGCTTGCTTACCATCATTTAGCTTGTTCCTGCTGTGCAACTTTGTGTGCCTGTAACTCCGAGGCTAGTCTTCCTTCGTAACTGATTTCCAGGGGTTTATCTACACTGCACCTTGCACTCCCATACACAGATAGCGTCCTGGCACCTGGGTACATGACACTGCACATGCTTAGGATTAAGGCTGCTTCCATCCTGAGGCCGGAACAAGTCATATGTGCATTGTACAACTGTGCTGTGATGTCCCCATGAGTTCTGAGGCATGCATTTGCAGTGGGTACACTGTCCTGTACACATACACAGCCTTTGCTGGCATGGTCAAAGAGGTTTCCCAACAGTCTTCTGATATCTGCACCAGGGCTGCCTCGGAGCTCTTTTCTGTTCTCTGAAGACTGCATGCACTGCCTACCATCAGTGAAAGCATCCACACCAGATCTTCAGGATCTGAAGAGCATTTGTGGCTATATGGTTAATTCTGTGTTCAATTTCCTGATAGATACGGGACTCTGTTGGTTACTGTTCCCATTGCTGAGACCAAAGTAAAAGGAAGGGAGGCTTTGTTTCCATTCACAGTCCAAGGGTGCAGTCTGCCATGGGAGTGGGGCAGAGCATGGCAGCAGGAAGAAGAGGGATGAAAACTGGTGCCCACTGCATCTTCCTTTTTTATTCAGATCAAGGTGGCATTCACATTCAGAATGGATCCTCTCACCTCATCCTGACTTAGATAACCCCTCATAGGGAGGCCCAAGTCTGCTTTGATATGTTAAGACCCTGTTAAGAGAACAACCAATATCAACCAATTTTAAGGATGATTCAGATTTTCCATGTATTCTCTCCTCTGTCTGGAGGTGAGTGACCTGCAGGATGGGCATTCCACTTCCTGCTGCACTGCACATTTTTGTATGCCCTGGGTTTCAGGGTCATCTGTCAACGTGGGGGTCTATGGATTTCACAAAGGAAGCTGATTGTCTACCTCCTGAACTTATAAGTAGAAACCACGAGGGAAACTAGAGAGCGACTAGAACAATAATTAGGGAAGGACAGTCATGTGTGAGTGGGGAGCACTCATTAGTCTCCAGGGATGGGAACTGTTAAAGGCCGTTTCTGCGTATACACCCGGCTGGAGCTGCACCAGGCTGCATCCCATTAGCAGCCACCAAAGACCCACGAAGGAGGCTGTTCCTCTCTCTGCCTTTTCCCTTCCTAACAGCTTAGCTGTCCTGTCCTGGCACCCCGTCCAATTAAAGCTGGCTGAAGCCACGTTCGCATCTAGAACCTTGTCAGACTGTGACGCCGTGTCCCTTCTTACCTGCCAGCCCTGGCATCTCAGCTTCTCAGATCGTTAAGTCAGAAGCCGCTTTCGGTCACCGCGGTCTCTCTTTCCTAATGAGGGAGCTAATATGGGGAAGGAGAGGGTTATGTCCAGGGTTGGCTGCTCCACCAGTGTTCACCCAGGAGACTCTGAGCAGAGCGCAGAAGATACGAGGAGACCAGTGACCTTGTTAACAGACTAAGTTAGTAGACAAATTCACTAACAACCATAGAATAAAATATGTGCCAGGAGGGCGGTGCCAGGGTGCTATGATGCAAGCAGGATAAATCTGTAGCCAAATAGGAGTTAACATGGCCCTGGAAGACAGACAGATTTAGGTCCCCGTAAATTCCATGCTGCAATGTGGTAACAGGTTGATGAACTTTTTAAAGTAGTGGAACAAGGAAGTCACAAGGCAACCACCCTGGCAGGGTATTAAGAAGTGGGACCATCTCTCAGCCATAGGTTTCAGGTGCTGTGTAACATGAGGGCCGGCTCTTTACTTATTGGTTGGCAGATACTAGGGTTTTGTTAAGACATCCTAAAGGGTTGTCTGTTAGTCGCAGGACCTTCGGCCAGACACAGAGGGAAGCAGAGAATGTCCTACTTACAAGGCTAAAGATAGAGTAAGACAGACTGCAGCTAGGTTTTGGACCCCCACAACGTTCCAATCTCTCTACAATCATTGATGTTCCAATCACATGATCAGCTTTTTAGAAGGTTCAGTGGAAGGTTTAGTTCTGAGAACTCTTCGCATTATGCGTGAACCCCTTCGATAGCAGTGTCTCTGTTTGGGCTTTTCTAGAGGTGAATTCCTGAAACCAGCAGGATGCATTTATCTCAAGGCCACCAGAGATGTCTGCACTGTGCCTAGAGTGAATGAAACAGAAGAATGTGCGACTGTCTGAAGGGAGAGACATTTAGCAGCATTGGGAGCATAGCACATAGCTGAGATGGAGCCTCCGTTAGGCTGTCTGTCTGGATGCCTGTGCCTGTGGTGGTTAGTACTGATGGTCACATGATGAGATCTAGCATCATCTGGGAGAGAAGCCTTTGAGCGTGCTGTGATGGATTATTTAGATTAGGTTAAACAGTAGGAAGATTCATCTTAAAGATGGGTGCGCCATTACACAGGCTCCAGTCTGGATTATAAAAAGAAAACATGTTGAGGACCCGAATTCATCTGCCCTTGTTTCCTGGGTGCAGGTGCTCTGTGACCATCTGCCTCATGTTCCAGCGTCCTTACCTTGATGGACTGTGCCCTGGAACTGTGAGGCAGACCAACCCCTTCAAATGTCTGTTAGACATTTTAGCATGGCAGCAAGTGGGGTAGCTAATACAGTGATCCATCCCTCAATCAGATTCTGAGACCACCATGACAGGGTTAGAACATGGACCTGTGAGGTGAAGAGATCATCAGGAGACCCCTCATGTATTGGATTGTGCCCTCATGAAAGATCTCAGAGGCACACCCCACTTCTTCTACCATGTGAGGAAAATGGCAAGATGGTCAGAGCAAAGACTGTTGAGCAGTCACCTGCCCTTGCAGGTCCAAGCTTCTGGACCATGAGAAATGACAGTTGTCTGTTAGTCCCCCTTCATTTGCTACAGCAGCTCCAGCAGCTTCAGGCATCAAGCAAATGCAGCAAGTTAGCTGATCTGTGTGAATTGTGCTACAAAGGAAAAAGCAAATAGCTATGGTCATGAGCTTCTAAGAGCTGAGGTGTGTTTGTTACACAGCACAGTAGTTGTACTGATTGCTAAACTTGTTAAGTGGAGAAATTGGCCATATCACCCCATGTGTTTGTGCCTTCCCCTCTCCCTCATCTCTCTCTGTCTCTCTCTCTGTCTCTCTCTCAGTCGCTCTCTGTCTCTCTCTCTGTCTCTTTCTCTGTCTCTCTGTCTCTGTCTCTGTCTCTCTCTCTCTCCTCCCTTTTTCCCCTCATTCTTCTCCCTGTCCCTCTTCTCACACCTCTCTCCTTTTCTACCTGCTTTCTTTCTTCTGGACCAACCCACCCTAACAGGATTCCCCTGGCCTTCGAGATAAAGGGCATCATTTTCATCTCTGTCCTCGGGTGTGATCCTTTCTTACCCACTCAGTGCTCTACTGCCATGGCCTGCTCTCCCCAGGGGTGGCCGCTGGTGAACACCCACCCCCATTCTCATTTCAGGGTCTGAACTGCCTGTTGACTCTGCTCAGGATCATCTCTCAGACCCTCCCAGACAGCTTCCCATGCCTCGCATAGCCGTTCTCCAGACATCGCCCAACTCCTGCCCATCCTCCCATCTCAGTTTAAAGTTCACTTCTCTAAGGAGCCCCCTGGCACCAGCTGTGGCCCTCCCTGTGGGACCCCTTTCTAGTACACTGGGTACTTTTCTTACAGATGACAGGTTAGAGATCCTAGTCAGTGTAAGGGTCCCAAAGGCAGGGATGATGCCTGCCTTGTGCCTTCTGGTGTCTCCAGTACAGAATGCCTATGACAAAAATGAGTTTCTGGGAAACATGTCGCATGAATCTGCAGATCCGCCTGACACTTTCCCACTGGAGAGCTTTAATCAAGTGCCAGATTCTCTTTAGAAAGGAGTGAGCCATACAGACAAAACTCACTTCCATTCTGTCCAAATCTTTTAAAACAATTACCTTCTGTCTCCTATTAAAAGCAGAGACGTGGAGACCCAAGTGGCCATCTCCCCCGGAACACGCTGTTCTTCAGACAGTGGTGAGATGGGTTACACTCTCATTGGGAGCAGGATCGTTATTCTATGGGGCAGTTGCAAGCTGTGCATGTCACAGGTTGGAGATTGTCCTTGTTCAAGATTGCTCAGCACCCTCACCGACATAAGGATCCAAGCACAACACAGAGTGCCTGCCTGCCTGGCATTCTTGGGTGGCTGTGGCATTCAAGACACCTGATTAGCACAGTCATCAAGACATTCTCAGAGCCTGGCTCCAGAGGTGGTAGTGAAACCAGTATTTTGATGGTTGGAAAGCTAGTGTTTTCATGGTTGCCACTTTTAGTGAGTTATTGCCATTCTTGATTGGCTTTGCTGTGCCCAAGTGTGATTGGGTCAGGGATGTTTCCTGCCCCTTGGGATTCCCCGTGGCCTCCAGATCAACAGTGCTCAATGTACTGGGCCCAGGCCAGTTTCAACTCCTACATGAGCATGCTTCCCGAGAGCCTCCTCCTTGAAAAAAACCTAAAGTGGGTGGAGAAGACACACATTTATAAATGTATAACCCTAGGCCCACCAGTTAGAAGCCATCTCCAAAGTATTCCATAGCCTCCCAAACAGTGCCCCCCAGTTAGGGCACTGTAGGAACACTCTGCATGCAGATCCTAACAAGGACTATAGTTCTGGAAGCCAGCAGTGTGTTCCCCTCAACTTTGGTCATTTAAGTCAGAGTTGTTTGTGCTCCATAAGATCTTTATGTGAATTTCATTCGTCCTATATGAATTCCATTTTTTTCTCTATATCCATAAAAAATGCCCTTGGAATTTGGATAGCAATGGAGTTGGATGCGCAGCCCTTTTGGGCTGTGTGAGCATTTTAACAGTCTTTGTTCTCAGGGCCTCTGAAGCTAGATTTCCAGTGATCTACTCTCTTTAATTCCTCTCTCCAAGTTTCTCATGCTAGTATGAGAATTTTCATCTCCTTGGTAAATGTATTGTAAATATTTTATTGTTTTGATGCTATTATTAATGAGGTTATTTTTTCAGATAATTTATTAGAAATATATGGAATGTTGATCTTTTATTGTGTACGTTTACCTAATCAATTTACTATTTTAGGGGGATTTTGGAGACTCTTTGGTGTTTAAGGAGGTATATACAAGATCAGGTCATTTGTAGGGATTAATTCTTTAAGATTAGAATGTCTTTTTGTTCTTTGGTTCATCGTCATCATCATCATTATCATTATTAATTATAGCGTAGGTATTATTGTATTGCCTTGGCTGACCTGGAACGCTCTCTGTTGTCCAGGCTGTCTTTGAGTTCATGGCAATCCTCCTGTTTAAGCCTCGTGAATCCTGGATTATAGTCATAGGTGTCAATGCCCACCTTGGCAAAGTCTTTTGTTTCTCTTCCTTGCCTAATTGCTCTTGGTGGCACACCTAGTACCCTAAGTAGCAGTGTAGACAGTGAGCTGGTTTGTCAAGCCATTGGTCTTACAGGGGAAGCTCTCAGTTGTTCATTCTTGACTATAAATCTGACTGCTGTATCACAAATGATTTTTATTGTGCTGAAATGTGTCCCTTTGTCAAGAGCTTGTATAATGAAGATATGTAGGATTTTATTCACTGATTTTTCTTTTTAATTCATCTGTACTTACTTTTTGAAGCAGAATGTGACTTCTGCACCATGATTCCATTCCCAAGTTTTGCTGAGTGAGTTTTCAAGTAGTCTGACAAGTCCCAGGCAAGCTCAGGGCATGGTGGCTAGGTGCTTCACATTACAAACCAAGCTCAGCAGGGAATTCTTCCCTTCCAGCTGATGTAACTTAGGGCTTCTGTTCGTGAGCACCATGTGCAGAATGAACTACAGGGGATGGAAAGTCTACAAGGAGAATTCTGGGAGATCGCAATTGCATGTTTTTCATCTGTTTAAATGGGCTGGCGGTTTCTGTTTTGCATCTGTTCGCGAGTCGGGTGGTGGTGAGATTTGCCTGTCCAGACTCTTCTGCGAGGGTTCCTTCCGAGGTGCTGGTGATTTGTTCTGCTGACACCTTGTTGAGGACCTTTTCAGTATCTTCCTCTGGGAGCAGAACTTTGGTTGTCTTTCCTTGTAGCCTGTCTGGATTTGGTGTCAGGACAATGACATCTTGTGACATGAATCTGAGAGTTCCCACCTCTGGCTTCTTTTGCAAGAGAAGAATTGACAGTTAGTCTTTGTTTAGCTGAATTTTCCAGGGAGGCTGTCTCGCCCTGGGCTTAACTTTAGAGAAGGCTTTTCCTCCCTAATTGAATCTTCCTGCTTGATATTGGTGTGTTCATTTTGGCTGTTTCTTTATAATCTGGTCTTGGTGGGTTGTGAGGTTGTTAGACTTTCTCCATTTATTCCATGTTATTCTATTTGTCAGCATGGATGGTTCAGAGAAGTCCCTGTGCCTATGTAGTTAGAGGGCTGGGCTGTACTGCTCACTAAAGCTCACATAAGATCCTTGATCCTGTTGAGGCCTGTGTACTCACTGTTCCCCAAGAAGAGAATGCATGCATGCTTTCCTCTTCAAGGAAGGACAGGGGCTTTGTTTCTCTAGTTTTGTCTCTGAACCCACTTGCTTTGCGAGGCCAGCATGCTCAGCGGAACCCTCTGCCATGGAGACCTGTGGACCCTTCCCCTGCTTGTCACCACACACAGTGGTCCTCATTGGCTTTCATTGTCCACCTTATGCTACAGGAGGCTGGGCCTCAGCTCTACCGGACACTGGTCCATCCTAGGCATCTGTCCCCTGTCTGACACACGTGAGTGCTCTCTTACAATAAGTTTTTGTTCCCAGTTGTTTAGTGTGGTGTTTGCAGACAGGTGAGGACTATAAACTGGGTTTAGGCCTTACCTCTGGACATTTCTGCTTCTTAACTGTGACCCATTATCACCCAACTCCATGCAAGGAGGCTCGATTCTTCCTGCCACAGTTTTGAATACACAGGTGTTCTGCATGTCTGTTTATGTAATCTGAGTGTATCTGAGTTTTGCCTGTGAGAACCTGGGGTGATGTGCGCACATACCCCTGGTGGGAAGATGGCAAAATCAGTGTCTGAGAAAGTTCAGCAGTCTGTGTCACTTCTGCCTCTCGGGAAAGAAAAGCACAACTCACCCAGCGGGGCTTCGAAAGCAAACCAGCACTGGGCAAAAGATTCTTGGTTTCCATGAGTAGAAAAGGGAAAGACTTGAGCCATTTTTATTGCAACTTCATGGAAACATGTGCTTCAGAAGGCTGCTCAGCCCTGGGGAGCCCGGGAGTCCTGGGGAACTTGCGTCTGGCTTTGCTTCAGCTCAGATATTGTCCTTTTCTTCAGACTTCTGTTGGCAAGTTCCCAGAAGCTGACAAAACCTAGCCATATGTTCGGCAATTTGTGTTATGACTAAAGCTTTCTTCCAAAAGGCTTTGTTTCCCCACAGTTTAAGTCCTTGAGCATTTCCAGTTGTGGAAAGAATGTGCTGAGCTGTTAGGTGGGAGAACTTATCACACATTGTGGATCAAGTGACGTGTTTCACGTTCGGAGGCTGGTATGGAAACTGAAGCCCCAGAAGCTGCTATGTTTGCCCAGGATCCATCATTTCCTTTAGGTTTTTAATAATTTTCCTTTTCCGAAAATATTTTTCTTAACGTCCAGCCACTGTGGTGAGCATAGTTTACCCTGTGGCTTTGACCTTCCAAGTAAAATGTGTGCTGCTTTCTAGAGATCTACAATTCTTACTGTGGCTCTGCAAGGGGATATTAGCAGTTCCATTTCTCAGATGTGGGAACAAAGCCCCAGGATGGTTTGTAGAGAGGCCTAGACTGGAGATATATGTGCTCAGTCTTGATGTCAGAGCAGAGGAGACTGCCTCTCACAGTGACAGGCAGGGGACAGGCATTCCATCCAAGGAATATGTCCAGAGCACATCAAGCAGCCAGCCATACTTGGGGCTTATAAATGTCATCATCTCCATGTCCTCCCATGGTCCCCCTATGCCCATGCTCTGATTTTCATCTCTTATAAGTGCATAAGGCAGGTGTTTCAGGGTTCCCCAGATGTATGGCAGTGAATGGAGGATGCTTGTTTCTGGTTGGTACAGTGATATATCAAACCATTAAGTGTCTGTATCAAAGTAACATCTCACTTCTTCATTGCCTTAACCTTTTCATTGCTCATGGGCAAAGTGCTCAGGCAGACCTGATGTCTACATCACCTTCCTCTAAGCATTGAGTTTGGGTGACAAGTGCAGTTCTCTGTGCAGAAGGCAGCAGAATCGACATCACCCTTCCCATTGTACTTCAAGCAAATGAGTTAATAGGTATCAGTGGGTGTTCCTCCAGTCATTCTAGGCCCTGACCCCTGCACTGTTCTTCCTCAAAATGAAGCAGGTGGTCAACTATCACTTGGTAGAAACGCCTGTGGTTTAGATATCTGTGGAGCTTCCCTTTTGAATCATTGTCCTGAGTTGGGAATTTACGGGGGCACGGTCACATGACTTCCTGTCCATGTGCTGAAATGAAAGCTCTGTCCCAACTCTGCCAGGCTGAAGAGCAAAAGGTCCAAATTTGAGTCCTAAACTTTATGTCTATGATTCTGACCACTACAGATGTGTGTACCACCATGGAATGACAGGTGTATTAAATGTGGGCTGGAGCTTCCACTTGGCTTTCCTTCCCTGGCCATTCCTTATGTTGGGAGCTCTTGTGGGTACACTGAGCTGAGTAGCTCTTCTCTCCCAATGAACAACCACATGATACCTGAGGATGGGGCCAGATGTGGAAATAGGTTTTTATTGGTGTAGTTGAAAGCATCCTGAATTCAGGGAAAGTCTCAAATGAAGTGGCTGAGTAAGAAGAAAACAGGGACACATGGGGGGAAACTGGAGAAGGTGGAGGCAAGGGATGGGGTGATACAGAGATAGGATTCAGAGTGCCAAGGACTTCTGATGGAGTTAGGAAAGGACCCCCAGAGTCTTCATAGATGGCACAGACCAGCTGATACTTTGGCTCTGGACTTTTGACCTCTTGACCTGTGGGATAATTAATTCCTGCTGTTTTAAGCTCCTTGGTGACAATTTGTTAGGGCTGTCCCAGGAAAGGAATACATCAAACTAATTTTACTTACTGACTTAATATAATCTAGAATCCCCATGGGATTGTCTGGATTAAGTTGGCTTGTGGCTATGTCTGTGAGGGGTTGTCTTGACTATCTTAACTGAGGCTAGAAGATGCACTCACTATGGGTGACACTATATTCTGGATGGATCAGAGTGGAGAAAGTGGGCTGAGCCCTAGCAAGCATGAACTAATCCATTGTTCTGTACTCATGTCTGTGGATAAAATGTGACTTGATACCTTGGCTTCCCTGCAATGACAGACAACAACCTGGGCAATTAAACTCTTTGTCCCTCAAGTTATCTTTGTCATTCTATGTTATCACAGCATTTGGGAAAGAAAATGAAGATGTCAGACACAAGGACAGATTGACAGTTGAGTTCTCAAGATCTCTTGAAAGCTTGTCTTATCATGAATTTCCCTCCAGCTCTAAATTACCTTATGTCCTAAAGTTTTTTTGCCCTACTCTACTCATATGAATTAGGCGTGCAAATTCCCGGCTGCCTACAGAGTCAGTGTTTTTGCTGATAAGAGTGTAGACTGTTAGAAAAAAGGCCTGGGGTGTTATTAAACACATTTATCAACAAGGAAACAAAGCACTTTTTAATGAGGTTGAAAGCAGCACTGCGGCTCTGTGAAGCAAAGCCCAACTTCTCTCTTCACGTGTGGAGAGTTGGGGCATGCAGACATAGAACATCTGCAACGAACACCCAGCCTTGACGGCCTGCATCAGCCCTACCAGCCAGCATGAACACAGGCCAGGATCAGACTCTCCAATGGACTCTCTCAGCCCTGGGCATGAATGTGAAAGAGACCTGTCTCATCTCAGGAGCCAAAGATGGAAGAAGGTTGCACTCAGGTCCAGAGCCCGCAGATCTACAGAGCCACTGGGACTGGGGTATGTTTGGAGTTTCCAGGGTGTATCTGATAACTTCCAGCATTTGGATGAAGTACAGTGTGCAAGATCAGCTCAGGGGATCCTTCCAGGAACCCCACAGATGCCAACATCCTCAGATCCTCAGTTTTCTTACATTAAACTGCAAATGCATCCCGTTCATTTTAAAACAGGAAGCCCAGCCTACAGCCCATATGCTGCATGTAGCCCAGGGTAGTTATGAATGCAGCCTAACACAAAATTCTAAATGTATTTAAAGCATTCATGTTTTTGTTTGTTTTGTATAACTCAGTTGCGTGGTTTTGGGCCATGAACTTTATAGATTGCGATGCCATATTGCAGCGTCCCACAAAATAAACATGTGTGCTCTCACAACCTATGGGCCACAGTTTGGACATCCTGGCTTTCTACAGCTCTAGGTAACTTCAGCTAACTCAGAGTAGATGCTGTTGAAGTGTGTGTTACACTGCCAGGGAATCTGACAAGAAAATAGCCTGTGGACATATAATATGGACACACTTTTTTCTTCCCCATGTAATGGTCATCTTTAACTGTCCTCTTGACACAATCTGGGACCACCTGAGCAGAGTTTCACTCAGTGATTGTCTAGCTCAAGTTTGCCTATGGGCATGTGGGGGGGGTTGGATATAATTAATTGACAATGTGCCCAATGTGGGGGGCACAATTCCCTAGGTAGCAGATCCTGAACCATATAAGGCTGGAGAAATGAAGCTGAGCACAAGCAAGCAAGCATGTATGTGTTCTTTTTTTTTATTAAAAATTTCCACCTCCTCCCCTCCTCCCATTTCCCTCCTCCT
>LOJH01006531.1:1350-16985 GCA_001685095.1 Ellobius talpinus
CACACACACACAGAGAGAGAGAGAGAGAGAGAGAGAGAGAGAGAGAGAGAGACGTGCATGCAGCTGAATGTGCCTGTGAATGGACACAGGCTGGAGAAGGACATCAGGTGTTCTTCTATGTCACTAACCATCTTATTCCTCTGATATAGGATTTCATTGAACCTAGAGCTAGGTGGATGACCAGCATGCACAAATGATCCTCCTGCCTCTGCCCCCTGTAACACTGGAGTTTCAGATGAATGCATGTCCACATCCAGTGTTTTCTTTGGGTGCTGGGATCTGAACTCAGGACCTCATGCTTGCATTTCAAGTACTCTCAGTCACTGAGAAGCCACCCCAACCCTGGCCCATTCTTTAGAATGGCTCTTCCCACCCCAGCATGGCACCCAAGGAGAGAAGACCTCCATCCTGGTTCTAGCAGATGTTGGGGGCATAGTTCTGGGGCTGTGGTTTCTGCTGGAGCTGGCTTCAAGGTCAACAAAAGGAGTCTCAGGATCCCTGAGTGACCCTAGCTGCAGGGTTGCAGGACAATGAGGGAGGGCCTGGCCTTTTCTGGGTCTCACAGCTTCTGGAGGTGCAGACACTGGGAAAAGGCAGGCACAGGAGAAATGGCATAGCACGAGTGTCCACACAGAATCTGAGATAGCTGGAAGCAGCTGCAACTCAGATATGGCAAGGCTCGGGAGTCACCTATATAAGCTGACCTCTCCCCTATGAACTTGGTGCAAAACTGCATCCCTTGCCAGGCATGGTTATGCCTGCCTTTAATTCCAGCACTAAGAGACAAAGGAAGGTGGCTCTCTGTGAGTTGGAGGCTAGCCTAGCCTACATAGTGAATTCCAGACCAGCTAGGACTACAGAATGAGGCCCAGTCTCAGAAAACCAAACAAAGGAAATCACCCCCTCCCTTTCCTTACACTAATTAGTTTTTAAAAATCAACTTGATGTAGATCTAGGCACACCTGGGAAGAAGGACTCTCACCTAAGGATTTGCCTTCATTAGCTTGGCCTGTGGGCTTGGCTGTGTCACCATTTTCTTGGTAGGAAGATCCAGCCCATTGTAGGTGGTGTTGTACCTGGTCAAGTGGGCCTGGGCTATATGAAAATGGTAGCCAAGCAAGCCAGGGGAAGCAAGCCAGCATGCAGCATTCCTCTGTTTCCTGCTTCTGTTCTGCCTCCAAGTTTTTGCTTTGAATTCCTGCTTTGATATTCATCAATGGTGGACTATCAACTAAAATAAAGCCTCAGCCCATTCAAATTGTTTTTTGCTCAAAGTGTTATCATGGCAACAGAGAAGTGAACAGAATTGGTACCAGAAGTGGGGTATTGCTGTGATGGGCCCAACCTTGTGACTTTTATGACTTGGATGCTTTAATATGAAGAAAATGAGGACTTGAGAGTTTTGCACTGGAGAAGCCGTTGTGTATTCTTACTGAGCTGTTGTGGAAACTTGGAAGTTAACATTGAGAGCAGTACAGACTATGAAGACCCAGCTTGGGAAGTTTCAGAGTCCCTCAAAGACACTAACAAGGCTATTTGTGGGATATCTTGAATTAAGAGCCCGTGTTTCTGATCAGCTAAGCCTGAAGAGTCAGCTGTAATTAACAAGAGCTCAGCACCACTGAAGTGAAATGTTTGCTTTACTGGGAAAAATCAATGCTGGTTAGCTGGGGCTGAAAAACCAACTGTGATTAAGAAAGAAAAAAAAACCAGCAACAACCTAGCATCATTGAGGCAAATTCTTCTGGGAAGTATTTCCTTAGAGTCAGCACAGAGAAGCTGTGGTCCAGTGAGAGACCCAAGGCTGCACATTGAGCTGGCAACAAGACTTGACAGATAGTGTGTAAGAATTTCCCACAAGGGGCTGATTTGGAAGATGTGAAGAGGTAATGGAGAGAAGCTGAGGCTTGTCACTGTGTGGCAGGGCCAGAGTCTCCCTGAAGAGAGGCCAGGAGAGGCCATCGGTTCGGCCTCAGTTGCAGTGGAGACGCCAGCATGTTGGAAATGCCAGGACTGTGGGAAACTATCAAGGACAGCAGTTCGTGCAGAGTGGAGCCTACATGAACCTATGGGGCAAACTGTATATGTCCCAGATGGTAGAGCTGGTAAGCGGGCCTGCCCAAGCTGTAGGAACCCAGAAGATTACTAACGAGTCCCAGATGTCAGAACACAGAAACACCAGCCACAAAGAGAAAAAAGAACAAAACTGAAAAATTTTATTGGAGCATACAAACACAAGAAACAAGCAAATAAAAAGACATGGCAGACATGGTTGGTGGTAGAAGCCTGCCATTCTAGCAACCAGATATTGTAGAGGTTGAGTCAGGAAGATCATCAGTTCAAGGTCAGCCTAGGCAACTTGGTGACACCATCTCCAAGTAGAAAAATTAAAAGGCCAGTGAGATGGCACAGCCTGGGAAGGTACTTACTGTTCAGACTTCAGTTTAATCCATAGAACTCATGTGGTAGAATGAGAGAACGAAATCTTGCAGGTTGTCCTTTGACCTCAGCACATACAACATGGCACACACTAATTAATAAAATGCATTTAAAAAAGTTAATACAGATGGAGGTGTAGCTCAACAGTATCTTGTTAGCCTAGAATCCCCCAGTGAGGGGCTGGGGTGTGGCTCAGTGATAGAGCGCCTGCCTAGAATCCCCCCCAGTGAGGGGCGGAGGGAATGGTTCAATGGTAGATAGAGCACTTGCCTAGAATCACCTGGTAAGAGTTTGAGGGTGTGGCTCAGTGGTGGAGGAACTCCCTAGCCTCTGAGGTCATGGATTCAGCCCTGCTACCATGTAAAAAAGGAAATAAAAGAGAAAAACAATGCAAGCTGACAATGGTGAACTCCTGGGGGTCTCAGGCCTGATTAACTGCTCCTAACAGAAACTAGTATTTCTAAGAAGCTTCCAGAATCACCTGTTTGTTCAGAGGCTGGGAAAGAGTCCTCACTCCATCCCTGGCATCTGTGGATAAGCAAAGACTCCTGGAGTGATTTCGGTACTGCATGTGAGGAATGTGGCAGTATTTGCAGACTGTGTCTAAAGAGGTTTCTAAGAAAGCTGGGGAGTGGGCACGTTAGCAACGGTGTAAATATTGTGGTCTTAAGTGTTTATTGAACGGAAACAATAAGAACCCAGACGGACCTCCTCAAAGGCGGTTCTTACCAGAGAGGTCCTCCTAAAGAGGCTCTTACAGGCAACCGATACAATGTATTTCAGAGGCATTTGTAGACGCTTTTGGAGAAGTCAGTCTGAGGGGCTGTGAGTGCCTCAGTTGGTAAGGTACTTGCTGTGCAAGCGTGAGCACCCAGGACCTACATAAAAATAAGCCAGGTGTAGTGGTGCATATTTGTAACTCCAGCACTGCAGAGCCAGCCGTAGAAGGATGCCTAGGGTCACTGGCCAGGCAGCCAAGCCTACCGAGTTGGCTCCAACCAGTGACAAACTGTCTCAAAAAAACAGGTAGACAGCTCCTGGGGAACAACAACTGAGATTGTCCTCTGACCTCTAGACACATGCATACACACATGTGTAACTGCACACACAGGTATGTAGTCATTCGAACAGGTGCACTCACATGATCAATTGTATCTACAAACTGTATATATTCACACTTGACCAGTTTAAATGCTTGTGTACAGAAACCCATGTGAATTAGCCTTCTGCCGCTGTACCAAAATACCCAAGACAATCAACTTAACAAGGGAAAAAGGCTCATGTTGGGCTTATAGTTTCAAAGCTTTCAGACCATGCTTTGACTTCATGGTGGCCCGAGTGTGGGCTAGAGGATGTTGAGCCTTCAACATGTGGGACTTTAAGGGCCATATCACATCTAAATGGTGACATCACAAGCTAGCCAGATGGCTCAGCAGGTAAAGGTGCTTACCATCAAGCCTGGTGGACTGAGTTTGATCTCTGTGAGCCACACGGTGGAAGCAGAGACCTGATTCCCTCAAGTTGTCCTCTGACCTCCGTACACACAGTATGGCAGACTCATGTGCACACACATATTTAATAAATAAATAGAATAAGAACATTAAAAATTGCTTTAAAAAGAAACAGATGATTACATCAGGGCCTGGGAATGGCTTATCTTAGGAAAAAGAAAAGAAAAGAAAAGAAAAGAAAAGGCTTGCCATGCAAGCACAAGGGCCTGAGTTCAATCCATAGCCTCACATATAAAAAACTGACATGATGCTGTGTGCTTGAAATTCTAGCACTGGAGAGGCAGAGACAGGCCGGTCCCTGGCCAGCTCGTCTAGCAAAATCGGCAAGTTCCAGGCCAGTGAGAGACCTTGTCTCTAACACAAGGTGGTTGACTATTGAGGAGCATTATCAAGGTTGACATCTCTCCTCCACATGCACATGCACACTCATGCATGTCCTCACCCCAGCATGCTTGCACATACACACATATATGTACAAAATGAATATATAAATAAATACAGATGAAAAGAAATAAGTGAACTGTAATGCTTACCCACAGAGACCAAGTCTGGCTGCCACACGCATCTGGGTCATACCAGTTACATATGAATTGCTGGGATATAATGGTTTAAATATGTACCTGTTACATATGAATTTCTGGGATATAATGACTTGAATGGCTTTGGGTGTTGATTTATGTCCCTCATTGATCTATAACATGAACAGGGTTTGGTGGGAAAGGCTTGTCTTCACTCCAGGGTGCACTGGCCAGAAGGCGAGACAGTAGCTTGGATTCTACTCAGAGATGGCGTATGTGGCTGGCGGGTGGCCCTGCCTGTCACCCTGGGAATAAACTGAAGCCGTGGCATCTTCTTTTATTTATTAAATGAAATGTTATTGCATTTATTTATTGGTTGTGTGTGTGTGTTGTGGTGCACAGGAAGGGGTCAAAAGACAACTTGTGGAGTTGGTTCTTTCCCTTTACCACAAAAGTTACATGAATCCAACTCAGGTTATCAGGCTTGGCAGCAAGCCCCTTTACCTGCTGAGCCATCTTGTAGGTCCTTCATGGAATTTTTAAGAAATCAAGGATATTCCTTCTGCTGTGCTATATTTGACAGGGTCAATGTATTAGGTTTGGGCTTTGGGCTACTCAGGCCCTACTCACTGGCAGCAGTCTCTCTCTCTGACCTATTGTGACCTTCTGTGAGTCCATGATTTCCATTTCCACAAAGGAAGTTTATCCAAATACCCAAAGCTGTCAGTCCCTGCAGGTGACAACCCTGGATAAGGACATACATTAACTGAAGGACTGTACATTTATCCCTTATCTCACACGGGGGAATAGAGAGAAACTGATTGTAAATATGCTATGGGTTACTCATTCATTACAAGCCACGGGACTGCCCTCCTCTCTTTGAAGCCTATATGAATGAGTGATTAAGTTTTGAAAGTAAGTTTTAAAATATCACCTCGACACAAGCTGGGATCACCTAGGAAGAAAAGATGAATGATAGACTGCCTAGGCCTGTGGAGATGTCCATGGGGGATTGTTTTGACTATTGTTCACTGAAGTGGGAAAACTGTCATGGAATATTATTTTAAGATGTGCTCTACTTGTTCCTGCGGTGGAACATTTGTTTTCATGTGTGAAGACGTGTTACATTCTTTTATGTTGCATTTGTTTAACTCTGTGAAGCTGTGTTACTTTGCCTGTCTACAACACCTGATTGGATCTATTAAAGAGCTGAACAGTCAATGAGGAAGCTGGAGAGAGGGATAGGTGGGGCTGGCAGGCAGAGAGAATAATCTGGAGGAGAAATCTGGGAGGAGAAGGATGGGGCAAGAAAGGGGAAGGAGAAAAGGATATCAGGGGCCAATCACCCAACAACACAGCCAGACACAGAATAAGAAGGAAAGATAAGGTACACAGAAATAGAGAAAGGTAAAAGCCCAGAGGCAAAAGGTAGTCAGGATAATTTAGGTTGTTAATAAAAGCTGGTAGGAAACAAGCCAAGCAAAGGCCTGGCATTTATAAGAAAGAAGTTGTCTCCACGTGTGTATTTATTTGAGAGCTGGAGTGGGGGCGGGGGCAAAGAGTAAAGAATAAAATCATAAAAAGGAATACCAACAACAGAAAACCTACCCATTGTGGGTAACACCATTCACTGGGGTTGGATCCCAGACTGTATAAAAATAGAGAGAGATAGCTGAACACTAAGCAAGCATACGTGCATTGCTCTCCACTCTTGACTATGGATGTGATGTGAATGGTTGCTTCTAGCTCCTGTCTTTACTTCCTTGCAGTGAAGGCTGACCTGTCTTGACTCCCTTGCAGTGAAAGCTGGCCTGTCTTGACTCTCTTGCAGCAAAGGCTGACCTGTCTTGACTCCCTTGCAGCAAAGGCCGACCTGCGGCCCAGAATTGTGAGCTGAAAGAAACCCTTCTCTCCATTAAGTTGCTTCCTGTCAAGGTACTTTATCATCACAACAGAGAGGAAATCCAGACAGAGGGGCCCCCCTCATTGCCTCATGGGTCAGAACTCTCTTCAGAACACACATTGTGCTGTGCAATCTATGGCATTAATATTTCTCCTGCTCAATCTGCCCCAAAGGACTATCTGCTTTCATGTCCCACCCCAAACCCTGAGATCCAAGATCTTACAAA
This sequence comes from Ellobius talpinus, assembly GCA_001685095.1. Taxonomy (NCBI): domain Eukaryota; kingdom Metazoa; phylum Chordata; class Mammalia; order Rodentia; family Cricetidae; genus Ellobius; species Ellobius talpinus. The sequence continues at coordinate 7,948 of LOJH01006531.1, forward strand.
ATAGAAGGTAGACCCCAATGATCAGTAGAAGGAAGGCCAAAGTTACCTTGAAAGAGTAGAATGTCCCCACAAGGCAGGTGGTACAGCCAGTTTTGAAACACACAAGCTACCACATGCTCCTGCAGCTGTCTGGGCCCTTCTATGGAAGGGACTTCTATGAGCTCTGGTTCCTGTTAGATCACAGACCCTCCAACTGTCCCTTCTTCAGAAACAGGACCCCCTGCTCCTGAAGTTCCCTTTGAGGCAGAGATAAAGAAGCAGTGCTATGCTGTGGACTTGAACTACTCCACCCAAGGTCAAAATAAGTCTGTGGTTTGTTCTCCTTGGTGTGTAGATCAGACAGACTAAGTCATATGGTGTGGAACTCCTGACACTCCCTGAACACTAATGCAAATCAGAAGATTCCCTCTGTTCATGTTTTCTGAATGGAAAATGAAGGACTTCTCTCTTCCTCCAGGGCCCCCATCATTCTGGATGTGGTAGCTCTCTCCCTCCCCCTCCCATTTCGAGCTTCTCTTGGCTCCTCCTGAGATTTAATTTTTTTTTAGTTTCTATTTTTAATTATGTGTATGTGTGTGCAAGTGAGTGCAGTGCTCACAGAGGCCAGAAGAGGGCGATGTAGACACCTAAACTAGAGTTACAGATAAGCCACCTGATATGGGTGCTGGTGCCCAAATTCTGGTTCTCTACAAGAACAGTGCCTATTTTTAAGCACAGAGCCGCCCTTTATCTTGGATTTTGAAGGTGTTGGGAGAATTCCTACCCTGGGGAGACATAAATAACAACTACCCCTCCTTATAAGGTCCCAGTGACAAGCCAAAGTATGTTTCCTGTGCTGGCTACTTTTACATCAACTTGACACAAGCTAGGGTCATCCGAAAGGAATGCCTCCATGAGATCCAGCTCTAAGCCATTTTCTTAATTAGTGATCAATGGGGTAGGGCCCAACCCATTGTGGATAGTGTCATCCCTGGCTGGAGGTCCTGGGTTCTATCAGAAGGCAGGCTGAGCAAGCCATGAGGAGCAGGTGAGTAAGCAGCACCCCTCCGTGGCCTCTGCATCAGCTCCTGCTTCCAGGTTCCTGCCCTACTTGAGTTCTGTCCTGACCTCCTTCAGTGATGGACTATGATGTAGAAGAGTAAGCCCAATAGACCCTTTCCTCCACAACTTGCTTTGGGTCATGGTGTTTCAGCACAGCATTAGTAACCCTAACTAGGACAACTCCCCTGGGGGACTACTGAGGTTACTGGGCTTGCTCATAGAGCATGGGTCACCCTAAAAAAGACATACTAGAAAGTCTACACTCAATGCAGAACATGGCGCTCCCATAGCCACACATATGAAGCTCCCAGGTAACCTTCCCCACATACTCCAGTACCTCATGAGGCCATGAGCAATTAGGTCAGAATTGCACACATGAGGCTGTGAGGAGTGGCTGGACTCTCCCTTCTTGCTCCTCCTTCTATGAGGGAATGTCAGCACTCTACAGCCTGATTGTGACAGTCTCTTGCAAGCTGGTATATGGTTTGATGAAGTTGCTAGCTCAGGGATAGTTCTCTCCAACCAAAGGGAAGGTTTTCTCTCCCTTCAAGGCCCTATCTTGCTATCTCTGGTGGGCAATGCTGTCTCTCATAGATGCTCTTCTACTTCAAGGCTTGATCATGCCCACTCCATCCTGCAGTCACAAGGTCTCTCTCTCTCTTCCTCCCTCTTTTCCTCCCTCTTTTCCTCCCTCTTTTCCTCCCTCTTTTCCTCCCTCTTTTCCTCCCTCCCTCCCTCCCTCCCTCCCTCTCTGTCTTCTAATTAGGCTCACTCAGAAGGGTAACTTGACACCAACTCCTTTTCCAAACCTAAGCAACTACCTGGATTTTTGTTAGGGCAGAACTCACCTGGAGACCCCCTGAGTGGTCCCCTAAAGACAGTCACGGGAATCCCACAGGGCAGTTGTCACATTAACTTTTCCTGGAAAGATTTGAACAAACACCTATTCACCCCAGATAGGGCATCAATGACAGATCAGAGTACAATCCCACCCAAGTCCAATCAATGGGTTTACTGGGATTCCTTACAGAGCATGCTTGAGGGATGACTGACAGGAGCCTGCGTGACCCCTAAGTCAGGCCAAAGTCCTACCCATGATGACCTCATGGAAACTGCATCACGGAGTCCCCTTTTAGTCAATCCCCCCTTCCTGTATACTCTAGTGTCTTCCAAGATCGATTGCAGCTTGGGGAGGGCAGGAGGGAGTTGTGGATGGAATCCTAGAAAGGGGCCCTGACTCTCCCCTCCTCCTCCTGGGAAGTGTCAATAGTTCATTACTACCACCATCTACCTGGTACCTCTGTATTGTTCCCATCAGTTAGTTGCTATGGCTACAGGGTCCAGGTACTCTCTTTTCCAAGACAGTGAACACATGCCCAGAGGAAAAATCCACAGCACAGCCAGTCTTCCATTCCCCAGGGCTCAGTCTTCCGTATCATATTGGGAGATGAGTTAGTCTTGCTTTCTGCAGTTGGGGTCAGAGGAAGATTTACATAGAAGTGTGTGTTAATTTTGAAGTTTATTTTGGTTGTTGTTATTTTATTTTGGTTCACAAAACAAATGGTTTGGATATCAGCTGCCTACAATTACACCACAAATTGGCCAAAAATGTAGCAAATTATAAACAATAAGTGTGCATTGTCCTATCTAACTTCTGGGAGGAAACAGTTTGGAGGGGCTTGGATGAATGGTTCTGCCTGGGGGACTTGCATGCTGGAGGCTGAACCCAGAAGTTACTGTGTGACATCATCAGGGACTCCAAAGGGGCCAGAGGACCTACATCTAAAGTGGCGCATGCTCTCCTGTGGCTGGCGGCAGCGGGCCATAGCCTCTCACTGCTGTCTTCATATCAGGGCATGACTTCCTCCTGATGAGGGGCCTTCTGCACCCAGGAAAGGGTATGCCCATCTTTGCAGCCTCACCTGGAGGTTACTCTGCCTTCTGCAGCATCGTTTTGTTCAGATCTGAGTTCAGAGGGCACCTGCAGAGATGTCCAGGTTTTTGTGTCCCAGAACAATGTGACGAAAACAGAAGTTTATTAAGAAAGGCAAGGGTACTTGTGAGCTGTGAAGACGGCTGGGGAAAGATGCTCAGAAACTCTATGCCATGTGATTCCGGTCCTTTAGAGGCTGTCTGTGTGGCTTGTCATCTCTATGACAAATACTTGACAAATGCCGCTTAAGGAAGGAAGGGTTGGTTTTGGTTCACAGTTCAAGCGTATGGTCCATCATGGTGGGGAAGGCACGGTGGCAGGAACACGCGGCAGCTGCTCACATGGCATCCACAGTCAGGAAGCAGAGAGAGATGGATGCTGGTGCTCAGCTCACTTTCTCCTTTCTTTTCAATCCAGGAACCCATCCCGTGGGACAGTGCCACCCATATTTAGGGTGGGTCTTCACACCTCAGTTCACTCAGAGTCTACAACCCCTTGTAGGCATGCCCAGGGACTTGTCTACTAGGTGATTCTGGATCCAATAAAATTGAGGGTCTGTCTTAACCACCAATTACTCCCAAAGCTCCCGCATCTCCCACATCTGCACATCATGGAGTTTCTTCCCATCTGTTTTTGTGTGTAGCCCAGGTGGGGAGAGGTTTCCAAAAGCTCTTTCTCCTAAGTGGTGTTCTCTCATGCTCATCTTGATAGCTCTTTCTCCATACCCCTTCGTTCTTGCTACACCTTGCCACCCAGAGATGACAGTTTGACAGTCTGAGGTCATAACCTCAGGAGGAGGGGGTCTTGTGGGAATCATGGAGGCCGGCCACCAGGTGCATGCTGGGCTTGGAAGTGCATGAGCTTCAGAGAGCTCGCCCAATCTGATGGTTTAGATTGACTGTCCCCTGGATGGTACCTGAAATCACCTTGGAGACAAAGTTCTGGGCATGTCGATGAAGGATTATCTTGAGTAAGTGAACTTAGATGGGAAGACCCACCATCCTTGTAGGCAGCACCGTTCCCTATGCTAGGGTAAAATAAAAGAGAAAGGAGAAAGTGAGCAGTGTGCCAGCATTTATACGTCTCTGCATCCTGACTGCCGACGCAATGGCACCGGCCACTCCAAGCTCCTGCCGCCATGATGGATTGGCCATCCTGGAACTGTGAGCCAGAGTGAATGCTCTCTTACATCACTTGCCCGGTGTTCTACCACCGCAACAGGAAAGTAATAGATGCAGGCAGATGCTGCTGGGACATCTCAATCTCAAGACAGTGCTGAGGTGGAGGCTTGCAGACTGGTATTGTGTGGGGTCCAGGAGTACTTCTGCAGGGGACATTCAACCCCAAGTCCCCCAGAGGAAGCCAGAGCCAAAGAGCAAAGGTCAGTCTGGATCAGCAAGTAGTGGAGAGGGTGGTGGACCTGGAAACACGAAGGGGCCCGTTAGGGACCTGGATGATCAGAGAGATAGAGAGATTTCATCTTCCTGTGTCCCCATAGTCAGTCACTAAGATTCTTCCCCCACAGAAACAGAAGCCACCAACAGGGAGAAATGTTTCCAAATATTTATCCAACAGAAGACTTGCATTCTGAATATGTAAAGAACATTTACAGTTCATTAACAGGAAACTAAGAACTTGAGTTTTTAAAATGCTCTAAATGTTTACACAGATACTCACTACAGAAACACAAGGGGGCTGGGAGGACAGGTCAGTGCAGTCATCAGGGCCTGAGTTCAGATTCCCAGCACCCACATAAGCATCATGACCTCATGCGTCCGCAATCTCCGCAATTGGGGAGACAGAGGCGTGCAGGTCTCTGGGGTGCACTGGCCAGCTAGTCTAATGAAATCAGTGAGCTCAGTTTCAGTAAGAGACCCTCCTGCAAAAGACGAGGCAGAGAGAGACAGCAGAAGACACCTGAAGTCAACCCCCTGCCTCCACATGAATTTGCACACACATGCACCCATGTCTATGTGCGTGCACAACAGAAACACACTAATTTCTTAAAAAGGAAACAAATAGGCACACACAAAAAAGATGATTCTCACTAAATCCAGGTATGTTGGGTCACACCTATCAACCCAGTGCTCATGGGGCTGAGGCAGGGGGCTGGAGAGTCGAAAGCTAGCCCGGCTGCACAGTAAGGTCTTATTTAAAAAAGCACAAACTAAAACTGCTCAATGTTATGAATCACTAAGGAAATATGTGTTAAAACCACAATGAGATCCCAAGTCCCTCCTGGGGCTAAAGCCAAAAGGTCTGACTATAGCAAGTGTTGGCAAGGATACAGGGCAACAGGCAGGCACTTCTATGTGGACTGCTAGTGGAGAAATATAAATTCTGTGAACAATTTGGTGATGTTTTCAGTCTCTCGAAGAGTGAAGCATACCTGTAAGATGCAGTCACCCCGTCCTGAGCACCCCAATAGCATCTGTCCACACAAAGATAGGGGCATGAAGATTCATGAAGTATCATTTGCCTGAACTGTGGGATTCATTTAGTTGAAGGGTGGTAATGACTTGTATGGCCTGTCCCTGGGGATGCACTGAACAAACAATTGATGATGCTATTTTTGTATCTCCTGGGCTGCTTCATCTACATGAGGGGAAACTGAGGCTGCAAGAGTACAGGGCAGCAGCAAGGATTGGCTAGCAGGTCAGTGTCCAAGGGAGCCCAGCACGAAGGGAACGTTAAGGGCCCTCCTCACTTCGTCTTGGCGGGGCCGCATCTCTGCTAGGCGGTCTCTGTGCTTCCCCTCTGTGGCTGAGGACAGCGTTAATTGGGCAGAATCTGGACCAAATCCTCTCAGAACCACCCTGCTAATAAGCAGGCCATTACACGAAGGCAGGAGCTGCCAGAGCCCTCGCTGGGTCGGGCTCAATTAATTCAAAAGAAAAGAGGCTGTGAAGCTCTCATCCAGCGGGCAGGCTTGACAGGCACGTTGACTCTTGATGTGCGAAGAGGGGCGGGGCAGGCTTCAGGTGGCACCATTGACAATTCAAGCCCTGAGTTCCCCGTGAGGACAGAAAGGAATGGCCTCTCAGGCAGCCCTGAGAGAAGACACAGGCAGGCTCAGAAGCTCAGTGGACTTGATCAGGGAGATGGGTGGGGCTGGGGAGTTGGGGCTGTGCAGGTCTGGCCGTGCAGGAGTGTCTGAGCAGGCTTGCTTTCCATACCCATGCCAATTTATCCACTTACCCGAACCCAGTGCCTTAAAATAACGAGTCTTAGCCAGGTGGTGGTGACACAAGCCTTTAATCCCAACACTCAGGAAGCAGAGGCAGGTGGATCTCTGAGTTTGAGGCCAGCCTGGTCTACAGAGCACCAAGACAGCCAGGGCTACACAGAGAAATCCTGTCTTGAAAAAAGAGTCTTCCATTCAGTGTGAACTCCTGATCTTCAAGCAGGTTCCATGGAAAATTTTTATTATTATTATTATTAATTATTAATTATTATTATTATAGACAGGGTCTGGCTATGGAGCTCAGGTTGGTCTGGATCTAAAGACCCTCCTGCCTCTGTCTTCTGAGAGCTGGGAGGGTAGGAGTGTGCCACTTTGCCTGTCTTAGGTGAGTCTGGACTCTGCCCCCACGACAGTGTGAAGAAGGCAGCTCCCCTGGCTTTCAAGGCCCTCAGTCAAGCATGCACCCATCTCCCCTGGCCTGAATCCTGGTGCTGGCTGAGACCTATTTCTGTGATCCAGAATGTCCCAGAGAGTGTGTGGGTTCCTAAGAGAGTCCATTACACAGAAGTGTGTGACTCTTTACTCCTGCAACACTGTATCAGCCCAGGACATCCCAATGCCAGATCAGGGCCAGTGACTCACGGGCCAGTGATCAGACGTCAGAAAGGTAGATCTGGAGTCAAAAGGGCTTGGGTCATTGTTAGGCAGTGGTCAGCGGCAGCTGTGGAGTCTTGGTGTTGGGAAATGCTTCCTGTGGTGTGTGTTTTCCCCTCCTGCCCGCTAGCTCACTCCCCCNCCCGTCACCTTTCCTCTCTTGGAGCATTCTTGACTGTCTACACCTCAGGATGTCTAGGTTGGGTTCTTCCATGTCCACTGGAGTCACCAGGGCACCCCCCATATTAGACCCCAGGCTTTCCTCTGATCTTTATTTCCTACAGAGGGGGTATGGAGGGGGCTCAGGGTGGGAAACGTATTTGCCAATGACCCACAGCAGGGCTTGAAGGTCACCTTGCCTTTTGCCCAGCACAGTGGTCCCCCTTTCCATAAACCACAATGACTTCCAGAAGAAGGGACTTGGGGGCTTGATCCAGGCCCCAGGCTATAGCAAGGATTCTCTTCATCATCAGAATGGTGAGGGATAGGGGTAGGCAAGGCTGGGGCAAAAGTCTGCGTCAGCCTGACTTTGGCCTTCACTTACCTCAGTCTCCTCTTGCTTCATATAAAAAGGGTCTGGGCACCTACCTTCTGGGATGTAAAGATCACATAGAGAAAAGGCAGAGGTTGAACCACACTCCTCAAAACCCTCTGAACGCAGAATGACAGAGTGAGCGTGTTAGAGGGGACCCCCACAAGCTCTGTCCTAAAAGCAAGACACCCTGTGCCCCTCAGCTGAGTCCCTCTGCTTCTGGCTGGCCCAGCCCGGCCCCTTTCCCAGCTCTCCAACTAAACAAGTTCAAGACCTGAAGAGTAACTAGATGCATAAAGTTGGTGGGAAAAAAATCTGGATATAAATAAGTATTCCTGGGGCATTCCACCTCCTGCAGGCATGAACTTTGAATAATTGGAGTGAATTATGCCGAGGACTAATCAAAACTTTTTTTCCACTTGCTAATTACCTCTGGGCTTCATCAGTGTCACAGTCTAATCAACTCCAGACATCTTAATTGACCCTTGGGAAATGCCAGAACCGGAGGGCTTTGGTGTCACAGTGAGGGGGGCTGGGAGCTAGGAGGCTGGGGTCCTAGATGGAGCCATCTTGGCCTGGGGGAAGGGGCTGGATATGGAGAGGGCGTCTTTCCCTAAAGACGCTGGCTCTGCTCAGTAGGGAAGAGACCTTGCTCTGTCCTGCAGGCCCTCGGACAACCTCTTCCACATCCTCTGTGGGTTTTAGCCACTGAATGGATGGAGTTCAGGTAGGGTTTGTTCTGGGTGGCCCCAGGGGTAGGGAGTTCAGGTAGGGTTTGTTTTGGGTGGCTCCAGCGGTAGTGATGATTTATTACAACGTGGGGCTGGGTAGCTCTGGGATGCTCTACCTGGTGGTGGGGTCTTGGGGGAGCCCTGGGTGTCTGCTTTCCCCAAATGAAGCCATTTGCTCAGGATGAAAGATCTCTCTTCTAAGAACAGAACTCAGCCCTGGGGAGAAGCCCTGGGAGGCAGAGTCCTGGGAAGCAGGAAGGCTTGGGAAAGTGGAGAAATCTGCTCCGGGAGGCAAGGCAAGGAGTTGGTAGGGAGGGAGAGAAGAGCCCTGTGTAGGTGGTGGGGTCCAGAAATGGCTCAGTCCCGGGAAGTCTCTCCCGTCCTCTCTGTCCCCTGCCTCCCGGATTCTGCCCGTCTTCCTGCCTTCCTCCCCAGTTCCTCACCTCCCCATCTGTCCCTGCCTCCCTCCTTGCTCTCTCCATCTGTCTCTCATAGGGTCTCCAGGGAGGCTGCTCTGGGTACACAGCTGGGCTTGGAAAGCTGTGGGGCCTCCAGTGACTGACGTCACCCTGGGGCTGACTGGGTGGCTCCGTATAGTCCTCTCTACAGTCCCCCATCAAGGAGAAGACCCCAGCACGCCTTTGTGCCAACTGACCTGGTATTTCAGCTATTTTCTGGGATTCTCTGAATACTGAGAGAAAGAGAGCTCCTTGCCCAGGGGTCAGGCTAGCCCACACAGGGTCATTTATTCACTGTAGTTAGAGTGCCATCCTTGACCTCAGTGTGAAGACACCTCAGGGGATTCTTAGGGACTATTTTGTGATACCGGTAATGGAACTTATGGGCTCTAGTATGCTAGGTAATGCTAGTATGCTGCTCTGTTACTGAGCTACCCTCAGCCCTTACTGGGGGATTCTAGGCAGGTGCTCTACCACTGAGCCACACCCCAGCCCCTCACTGGGG
>LOJH01006531.1:16992-28298 GCA_001685095.1 Ellobius talpinus
GGCAGGTGCTCTACCACTGAGCCACACCCCAGCCCCTCACTGGGGGATTCTGGGCAGGTGCTCTACCACTGAGTCACACCCCAGCCCTCACTGGGGGATGCTAGGCAGGTGCTGTACCACTGAGCCATTCCCCCAGCCCTCTTTTTATTTTAAGACAGTCTCCCTGAGTTGTCCCTGCAGGCCTGGAACTCACTCTGCAGCTTAGTCTGGTCCTAAACTTGTAATCCACCTGCCTCACCCTGCTAAGGAGCTGCGATAATGTCTGAGCTATCAGTCCTTGCTTTTCTTCTGTCTGTTCAGGGTTGAGGCTTAGTCCCCCTTGTGCTTCGGGAGAACATTCCAACTACAGCCCCACACTGTGGACACACTGAAAACCATTTAGTGACTAGTGCTTGGTGCGTTTTGCTCCTGGTGGGATTTCACAGGCAGGAGTGGGGTCTCCCTGGTGGGCACAGACAGGGTGTTCTGAGTCCAGCCCCTGCCCTGGAGGGTCTGTCTGTTGTGAACACAGGGACTCTACCTGTGCAACTTCAGCAGTAATCCATCCCTCCAGCCCAGAGCCCACCCACCCTGCCAGGCCCCCAGACCTCAGCCCCCAGGATGGACCAGCTTAGCCTCCTTGGCCGGCAGGAGCCATTCATCTCCTCTCTATGAAAGATGGTCTGTCCTGTTTCGCGCCCGCAGCTCTTGCTATTTCAGTGGCAGAATAATGTTTATGGGTTCCCAGGGCAGTGCGCCCCCCCTTCCTGCACATCGGGGGCTCTCGGGGGTGGTGGTATCAGGCGGGTTGTTGGGCTGTTTTCATTCTCTTAATTTGCTGCCCCCATCTCCTCTTTCTTCTTATTGCATTTTTTGGAGGGGTTGGGGGGGCCTCTGGAATGAGGCAGATATTTTCCTGGTGAACTTTTTTGCAAAATATAACCGATCATTTATGATTATTTTCCTTCCCCACTCGGGCTGTCAGCCTCTGGTTTTGGTTCCTTATCGGTGTGACTTCCCTTTCCTCCCCCTCCTCCCGCCCAGCTCCACCCCGGCCTCCCTGACACAGGGAGCTAAGGGTTTGCTGGAGAATCTGAGACCCTCCTGCACCTCATCATCACATGCCCCCTGCCCTGCCTCCTCCTGGGACTCTGTCCCCAGGGCCTCCCCTGCCATGCCTTCCCTGTAGGATCTGTGCGAGGTCGCTTTATAGGTCTCATCTTTCTATAGACACAAACGTAGGCCTGTTGATCATACATTCATTCAACAAACACTCCCAGAGGCTTCTCCCCCTTTTCCTGTGTATATGCATGGTGTGTGTGTATGCATAATGAGGTCATAGGTCAGTGTCCAGTGTTTTCCTCAGTTTCTTTCCCTCTTAGTTTTCTGCATGTGTGTGTATGTGATAGCGTATGTGTGGTGGGTAGATATGGTTGATGTCATGTCAGGAATCATTTCAATGATATTTCTGCCCTATTCACTTTTTCCCCCCCTGAGACAGGATTTCTCTGTGTAGCCCTGGCTGTCTTGGAACTCACTCTGTAGACCAGGCTGGCTTTGAACCCACAAAGATCCGCCTACCTCCAGAGTGCTGGGATTAAAGGCATAGGCCACTACTGTGCTGCTAGCTCTGGGATTTCTCTCTCTGCCTTTTGAGGAGGGCTGTTGTGCCTACCCAGCTTTTATTTGGGCTCTGGGTATCCTCTAGCTTGCATAGTTTTAATTGCTGAGTCATCCCTCAGCTTCCTGAGGATTTTTTTTTTATCTCACGGAAAGCAATACACACGTCTAGGTGGGAATCTGCCCTGACGTGTCCCAGTCTACCTGTGTCTCAGAGATGTTCTCCCTGTATGTTCAAAAATGGAGCCCTGGGCTTCCTTTGACTTTGCTGTGCAACGTTGGGCAGATCACTGACCCTCTCTGAGCCTTCTCTTTCCTTTTTGGTGAAAGCAAAACCTGGGTGCTGGGTACCTCTGACTGGCAGCACATTTTCCCGCCGGCCCTCAGGTGACACCTGTTCTGAGCAGCTTTGGCCTGGCCCAGCCGGTTCATGGCTTCCTGCCAGGAACAGCCAGGCCTGTGGGGGGCACTTCCCCCAGCCTGCCATGCCCAAGTGTCTAGCCTGCTGGTCTCTGGAACCCTCATCCAGGTCAGGGAGAGACCACGTGTTCCAGATTCGGGGTGACCCTTCCAGAAAGCGTTCTGCCAGGTCTGCTGGGGGGAGGGGAGCACTCCAGGGTCCAGGCTCACAGAGGATCCAGTCTTAAAATGGGCTCAGAAGCATCTGTCCACACTGGCTCTCCCTACACTGGTAGAGGAGGTAGCATGAATATTTATGAGTCTATGAATATTCACAACGGCAGTGGCACGCTACTCTTCCTAACCTCCTGCCCTTGGGCACTTCCATGACAGCTAAGTCCCCCAAAGCCACATGTCTCTGTTGACCCTGAGTGAGACCCAGCAGGAGACAGCAGCTTGCTAGGAGCCTGTTGAGCACCCTACCCCAGGAGAGAGAAGAGTCCCAGCTCTGACACCCCCACCCCTCCGGTAAAGACTGGCCCTTCCTTAGGCCTCAGTGTCCCTTTTGACACCCAGGGGATTTGTGCCCCCCCAAGAACAATGGCAGGGTCTCCGGTTCTACTGTCAGAGCTCTTATTGTCTCTGGAACAAAGACATGAGCCTTGGGTTCCGGGCCTGGCCAGACTGTATGTTAAGCAGGGAATCTGAGAGGCCTTGGGTCAGGTGCCCCTGTCACTCTCCAAGCTACCGCTGGGACAGCCCAACTCTCCCCAGATGAAGCTGACTGAAATCACAGGATAAGCAAGGGCCTTGGCACACTGGACCAAACTGCTCAGCTGGACTCGGAGTCCCACAACTCACCTGTGTGACCTCAGTTGCCCCCTCAGCTCTGTGCTGTGACCCCTCTGTGCTGTGACCCCTCTGTGCTGCGACCCCCTCTGTGCTGTGAACCCCTGGGCTGCGACCCCTCTGTGCTGCGATCCCTCTGTGCTGTGACCCCTCTGACCCTGTCTGTATTCCAGGCCTGGCCATTCTTGGTGGATGTAGTTGTTTTGTGTCAGGGAGCTCTGAGCTGAACACATCTGGCCATTCACACAGAGGAGACTCAAGAAGGCCAAGCCCAGTGTGGCTGCAGAGTGCCCCTCTACCCAGAGGAGAGAAGGTCCACAAGTTTTGCTTGTGAGTCTTACAGACTCTGGGTTTTCAAGGTGTCTGGCTCCATCTACCTACAGCATGGATACTCCCTCTAGGCTGGCCTTGTCCACAGGGCTCCAACAGAAGGTAATAGATGGCTGGACTCACGAACTAGAATAAACTGTTTAGTGCCTTCTAGAGTTGTCCAAGATACTTGTGCTCCCTGGCATGCCTTCTCCAATGTCCAGTGAGCACTTCCTATCCACCGCATTGTGCTGGGAGCTCCAGGACCTTTATATGAGCCCTGCCCACAACAATACTAAAGCCATTGCTAGGTCCTGACTGCTCACCCTGTCTTCCCAAGTCCACAATGAGACGTCTTGTTCTGGGCTCACTTGTCCAAGGTCACACAGCGAGTATATGGTGGGATTTGAACCTGTCTCAGTGTGTGCTTAGGGCCACATTCCAGGGTGGAGGGCGAATAGAGGTCCCCTTATATTTTGGATCTTTGCCTAGACTGACCCTGTGGGAACTTCATGGCTGAGACCCAGCCTACTCTGTGCTGTTTGCCTAAATATGTCCAACCTCTGTCTTCCTTCGGGACCGACGCAGCCACCGCCAACATCTGTGGGGACAACAGCACTGGAATGCCTAATGAGAGTTCGACGTGGCCCTGCCACGGAGCATGGGCTGGGACAGATGGTCCATCATTGTCTATCTTTATTAATTACTGGCTCCCTGGGCAGCCATTGGCTCTGAGCTCAGCCTTGTCAGAGGCACCAATGCACCCAGCTCTTCTGGAAGGAAGAAACAGCCCTTCGTTGAGTCCAGCACACCTTTCCTCCCGGCTGCCTTTGAAGCCACAGACATTTTTGGCTCAGTGTGGTCTCTGGGGTGCTGGGCTAGGCGAGAAGCAAACTTGCAATGGCAGTTACTTAAGGGTCCTGGGTGGAGGCGTGTGTGCAGAGAGAGGCAGAGACCCTGCCCAGCCCACCCAGAATTATGGGCAGCAGCCAGGGTCTGGTCAGCTGTGCTCAGGCCTGAACACACTGTGTGCATGTGAGTGTGCATGCACACTTATGTGTGCATGTTCTTGTGTGTTTGCATGTGTGCCTGTGAGTGATTGTGTGTGTGCATGCACACACATACAGAGGCCAGAGGTTGATGTGTGGTGCCTTCCTCATTCCTCAATCCCTCTCTACCTTGCTTTGCAGATGTTTTTTTAAAAAATGTGTATGTGTGTGTATTTCTCACATGTGTGCAGATGGCAAGGGAGCTAAAACAGGGTCCTAGAGCTGGAGTTACAGACAACTGTGAACTTCCAAATAGGGGTGCTGGGAATTAAACCAGGGTCCTCCAACAGGAGCAGCCATTGCTCATTGCTCTTAACCTGATAAACTCCCAGCTTCTCTCCCTTTCCACCTTGCCTTTTTTTTCCTTGTTTTGTTTTGTTTTTCTTGATATAGGGTTGCTCTGTGTATCCCTGGCTGTCCTGAAATTCACTCTATAGACCAGGCTGGCCTTAAACTCAGACATCCAGTTGCCTCTGCCTCCTGAGTCCTGGGATTAAAGGCTTGTGCCACCATTAATCAGTTCCACCCTGTTTTTTGAGACAGCATCTTTCTCTGAACCCAGAGCTCTCCAGTCCATTGAGGTTGGCTGGCTGGTGAGCTCCAGGCATCTGCCAGTCTCTGCTGCCCACGCTCCCAGCGCTGGAACTGCAGATAGAGCCACTGGCTTTATATGAGTGCTGGGGATCCAGACTCAGGTTCTCATGCTTGTGTCGTAAGAATTCACCAACTGCGTTTTCTCCCCAACTCAGGCCCTTCTGCATCCCCTCCCCCCTCCGTCCTGCATTCCTGGGGTAGGGGCCTTGGGCACCCACAGACCCTTGAGGTCTCACCCTGCCTCACCTTTCACACACTCAGAGCACCATCTGCCCTGGGTACCCCTGAGCTCTGATCTGGGTCCCAAGCTCAGCCCAGTCCCAAACTTTCAAAGAGGCTCAATGAGTGAGTGACTTCCCCTCACCCTTATGCTCTATGATGAGGAAGGGCAAGGACCTCTCTCTATAGTGTGTGCCCAAGGTGCCAAGGCTTGTGGCATGTCCCCCACGATCCCTGGTCCCACCCCAAGGGACAAGGATGCCCCCCTACCCTCCAAGAAATGAATAGAATAGCCACCAGGGAAAGAGTTCATCTGGGCTCTGGGTTCAGGTTCTGTTGCTGGGGCAAGAAACAGGCATCCCTAGGCCGTGCCAGGGCAGATGAGGCTGTGCGTGCCTGCCAGCTGACACACATCCCCAGCTTGTGGGCAGCCTGTTAGTCAAGGAGACGAGGGGACGTGAAGCATAAGATTCCCAGTCAATAAAAAATGCCGTGGAGGCTTTTTATACACCGTCTGTCACGCGGGGTAGGCATTTTATCTGCTGCCCATTTGACAGCTTGTCAGGAAGTAAGGCCCTGCAGGAGACCTTGGGCTGCTGATTCAATGGTGCTCTCAGGAGCTGGCCAGGCTCTGCGAGGGGAGTGATCGTCGGAAAGGACCCTCTGGGCCCCAGATCCATCCTGAGCTTGAGTATGGAGCCACCTGTGCCAGCTTGTTTGGGTCATCGTAACAAAACACAACAGGAATTTAATCTCTCATGAATCCTATGGGCCAGAGGGTGGGACTTAGGTATGGACAGGATCAACTCCCCTGAGGCCTCTCTCCTGGGCTTATAGATTGGGTGTCCCCTTATGTCCTTGAATAGCCAGCTTTCTGTGAATATCTGTGTCCTTATCTCTTCTCTCTGTGTGTGTGTGTGTGTGTAAATGTGGAGGTCAAAGGTCAACCTCCAGGCAGGTTTTCCCTTCCATTTTTTTTTAACTGAACCTTGTCAATTAGGCTGGACTGGCTGCTCAGTGAGCCCATGGATCTATCTGTCTCTGTTTCTCCACTGCTGGGGTTAGAGGCCTGAATCCTCACGACCCGCTTTTTTATGTGGGTTCTGAGGACCAGACTCAGGCCTCATGTTTGCAAGCCAAGCACCAACTGAGCCACCTCCCCAACTTCTGATGTTTTCCTATGGGGACTCCAGTCCCATTGGGAGGGATGCTCTGTGTGGTAACCTCCATGAAGGCTATGTCTCCGATACAGTGATATTCTGAAGTTCAGGACTTCAAAACAGAAATTTGGAGGGAGGACCCAACTAGCCTCTAATTCTTCCTTCTTTCCTGAGTTGCCCTGGTGTTGCTGAGTGACTCTAGGCACTCCTGGCCCCCACCAACCCTCTGTGTTCTTCAAAGGGCTGGCCGGGACCCATAAGGTCATCCTCCTGCACGTTGTGAAGGACCACAGCCATAGGAGCCTTGTGAACAAGAGAAACAAAGGTAGCTGAGCAGCCATCATGGCCACAGCAGGGTCAAGGGCCCCAAATGGGGATAGGACTCAGCTAAAACACAGGCTTAAATCCCAGCCCTGCCCTGACTGGCAGCATGGCCAGACTGACGTTGTTTTGACGTCTTTGTCTCAGTTCCCTAACCTAGCAAATGGAACTGGGGAAGGAAGGAGTGAATGCACACACTCAGACACGTCTGCCGGGCAGTGTGCAGGCTGAGAAGTGGAGGCTTGGTCCCCAAGAGGGAGTGGGACCTGGCCGAAGAATGCCTTGAACCCCAAGGAAAATAATATCCATGCAAGGGGCTTCAGGGATTTTCCCAGCAGAGATACCTCCCTGAAAGGTCAGCTCAGGTAGGGTGACACTGGCAGCTGCCAGGACAGCTCTAGGGGTTTTGGTAGTGAACCAGAAGGGGGGAAGGTGTGGGCACATATGGCAAGAGACCCACTCATGCTTCCCTGAGAGAGTGAGTGGGAAGAGACTGCAGGGCTGCATAGTCTGGGGCAGGAAGGTTTGCTGGAGCCTGTGGATCCCAGAACTCAGGAGGTGCCACAGTTCAAGACCAGCCTGAGCAACTAACTTAGTGAGACTCTGTTTCAAAAGAAGCAGTGAAAAGAAGCCTAGGATGTCATTCAGTGGTAGAATGTCCACCTAGAATCCCTCAGTGAAGGGCTGGGTTGTGGCTCAGTGGTAGAGCACCTGCCTAGAATCCACCAGTGAGGGGATGGGGTGTGACTCAGTGGTAGAATGTCCACCTAGAATCCCCCCAGTGAGGGGCTGGGGTGTGGCTCAGTGGTAGAGCACCTGCCTAGAATCCCCCAGTGAGGGGCTGGGGTGTGGCTCAGTGGTAGAGCACCTGCCTAGAATCCACCAGTGAGGGGATGGGGTGTGACTCAGTGGTAGAATGTCCACCTAGAATCCCCCAGTGAGGGGCTGGGGTGTGGCTCAGTGGTAGAGCATCTGCCNNNNCCAGTGAGGGGATGGGGTGTGACTCAGTGGTAGAATGTCCACCTAGAATCCCCCAGTGAGGGGCTGGGGTGTGGCTCAGTGGTAGAGCATCTGCCTAGAATCCCCCAGAGAGGGGCTGAGGTGTGGCTCAATGGTAGAGCCCCTGCCTAGAATCCCCCAGTGAGGGGCTGGGTGTGACTCAGTGGTAGAGCACCTGCCTATAATCCCCCAGAGAGGGGCTGGGAGTGTGGCTCAGTGGTAAAGCACCTGCCCAGAATCCTGCAGTGATGGGCTACTTTGGCCAAGAGCCTCTGGGTGGTACTTACAAGAATAGGACTGAAAGCTTGAAGGGGTCCCCCCAAATTGGGAGGAAGATGTCTTCAAAATTGTCCCTCTAGTTTTTCAAACAATAAAAATCCCATGGAACATATAATGCCTAAGCCAAACATCCCCCAGGAAGCCCCCTGGGTTGTCCAGGATAGAATGTGTCTCTCCCTTTGTAGTGCCTATGGGTTACAAGGAATATCGTTTTTCAGGTTGGGTGATTGTGGGTCAATAGCTTGACATCTCTGAGTTTCAGCTTCCCTTTGAAAAACAGATGAATGAGATTCCCTTTCTGGGCTGGTGAGTTAAGAGAGATGGGCTGTCCTGGACTCAGTGTGTTACATGGCAGTGTGCCAAGACTTAGGAGTGAGACATTACTGAGCACAATCTTTACAGAGGTGAACAAGGCTAAATGAGGTCATTGGGGTGACCCTAATCCATTGTGACAATGTCTTTAAGAGAAGGGAAAATCTGGACCCAGAAGACATGGTAAGGAAGAAAGCTGGCAGCCACAGAAAGCCAGCCGCAGCTGTTAACGGGAAGGGAGGTGAGCAGGGTGCTTCTCCATAGCCTGCCTGGGAGGCAACTTGGCCCTCATACACCTTGTCTGTGAGTCTGGTTTCAGCTGTGCATAGACACCTTTCTGCTGCATTAGCAATGTGTGGCATCCTGTTATAGTGCCCCCAGAGCATTGACACAGGCCTAGGTGTGTCAAGGTCCATTCTCTGAAGGCTACCAGCTTCTGGTGATGTTAGCCTAGCACTCTGCCCACACCTGTGTTGTTCCACAGAGCCCCACACCCAGTCATGCACCTACTCCCCTTTGTAGCCTACGTAAGGGTAGTTTGAAGCTCAGCTGTTAGTGGACAATAGTGTGGATGCATGTGTACATATATGCACACACACTGATATTTATGTCATGTGGATGTACACATATGCAAATGTTATACTTAAATTGTGCATGTAAGCACCCTGAAATGCATGTATACATACATACATGTATACACATGTGCACACCTTCACACAGGCACCCTGAAGACAGGTACATATATGTGTGCACCTACCATGCACAAAATCATGCAGCACACACATGCACAGGGCACACTGAACACACATCACACTCATAGGCATCCAGCACACACAAGTACTCTGCATGCACTTGGATGCACATCTGCAACATACACATGGAGGCCCCAACACCAATGTGTCCACACACAAGGTATATCACACATATATGTATATGCACATGTGTATACACCAACACAGGGCTCCAATGCACAAATACGCACACATACACAGATATCCAGACATGCTCACATGCACACACATGGCAGACATGCACTAGCACACATACGATTTGAGCTGGGGAAGTTCCCAGAGCCTCTCTTCCTCTTCCCTTGCCAGCACGAGTGAAGCCAGACCTGGTATTTGTCAACAGGCACAGGCTGCAGGTTGAGCACACCTCTGGGCAGGGTACTCAACAGGAGAGCTTACTGTCTGCAGCTATTGTGAGTACCTACTGTGTGCAGGACTGCCGGTGATAGCCAGACAAGGGTGACTCCCGAGGAGATCCCCATTAAAAGTCCAGAGAGATGCTGCCTGAAGCATCTGTTGTCAAGGAAAGCAGGGGATGTGCAGTGTGTCCAAAGCCACATTTATGGGGGCAGCAACGACCCTTCCATCTAGGTTCTAGAAATCCTTGGGCCACATGACTGAAAGCCCTAGCCCCTCCCCTGCTCCTAGGCTCCTCTTTTATCTCCCTCCCTGGTAGGAACCCTGCTCGCCTGATGTTGTTTTTAAGAAATTAAGGACCTCTGGACCCTGTCTACTTAAAAGCTTGCAAAATGTCACTTTTGTTACCTTCTCATTCAGACCCATTAGGGTTGGAATTGAAATGAATGTCTGGGATCAGGAAATGGGTCTTGCTCTGGGGGCTTCACCTTCACCTCTAAGGAGAGCAATCACACCCTTCAAAATGCAATGAGATAGTGGGGGACATAAAGAGGGTACTTGCCCAGTCCTGCTCAGCCTCTTCCCAGCCCTGGCCTGCCCTGCCCACCTTTGTAGGACCTGAAAGCCCCAGGCATTAGGTACAGCATCCCTTTTTCAATCTCTTCTTGTGTCCCACTGTCCTGCATTAAGCAAACTTTGGTTGGATGGGATGGTGGCCCCAGTTCTCCACCTTCTGAGTTGTGAAGGGCGCTGGTGTGAGCAACCCATCCACCTGGGGAGAGGTTGATGACCTGAGGGACTGAAATGAGGAGAGAAGCAGGGAAAGCCACCAGCGAACAGTGGAACAGGCTGTGGATCCCGTGTCGGCCAGCTAGAAACTTTGTTGGAAGAATTTCTGAGTTAAGGGTGAGACAGTCAGGCAGTGATGTGGGTTTGTCACCCCAGTCACCCAGCCTAGGCTACTCAGCAAGGCCTTGTCTGGAAATAAGAAGCAATGGGGGGCTGGGTGGATGCAGCTGGCAAGACAGCTCCGTCAGGAAGCGCGTGTTGCATAAGACAAGGATCCGAGTTCAGTCCTGAGAACTCATGTCAAACAGGTGGGTGTGGTGGCAGGAGCTTAGAAGCCCAGTGCTGGCCAGTCAGCTAGTGTACTTGGCCAATAAGAGGCTTTCTCAGAGGATAAGATGGGTTGGCTGTGGTGGCCCATATTTTTAATCCCAACACTTGGCTGGTGGATTTCTGTGACTTCGAGGCCAGTCTGGGTTACATAGAGAGTTCCAGAATAGCTAAGACTACACAGTGAGACCCCCATCTCAAAAACAAATCAACAAAAAAGAAAAGACAAAACTGAAAGGCACTTGAGGAACAGTGTTCAAGGTTGACCTATGTCCTACACACACACACACACACACACACACACACGATAAATAAGTAATTAAGTAAATAAAAGTAGGGCTGGGAGGGTGGAGAGCTGATTCAGTGGTTAAGAGCGCTTGTTGCTTTTGTTTTGAACCTGGTTTCAGTTCCTAGCATCCATATGAGGCTCACAACTGTCTATAACTCCAGTTCCAGGGGATCTGATACCCTCTTCTGGGCTCTATGGGCACCAGGAACATGTGGTGCATAGATATACATGTAGACAGCACACACACACACACACACACCACACACACCACACACACAGGTCATTAAAAATAGCTCAAAATGAAGCGTGGACGTAAACATAAAAGCTAAAACTAAAAAGTTTAGCAGAGGGCTGGGGAGATGGCTCAGTCAGTAAATTGCTGGCCTCATAAGCGTAAGAACCTGAGTTTGATTCCCAGAAGCCATGTAAAAAAGCTAGGTATGGTAGAGTACATTTGAAATTCCAGCACTGGCCAGCCAGTGGTGGCACACGCCTTTAATCCCAGCACTCAAGGCAGAGGCAGAGGATCTCTGAGTTCAAGGCCAGCCTGATCTACAGAGCAAGTTCCAGAACAAGCAGGGCTACGCAGAGAAACCCTGTCTCAGAAAACCAAAAAGAAAGGAAGGAAGGGAGAGAGAGAGAGAGAGAGAGAGAGAGAGAGAGAGAG
>LOJH01006533.1:0-10643 GCA_001685095.1 Ellobius talpinus
ACATAAAGCAAAGAAAACCAGCCCACAAATCACAATCACAGAGAACCTAGACAATAATGAGGACCCTAAGAGAGACACACATAGATCTAATCTAGATAGGAAATAGAAAAAGACAAGATCTCCTGAGTAAATTGGGAGCATGGGGACCATGGGGGAGGGTTGAAGGGGAGGGGAAAGGAAAGGAGGGGAGCAGAGAAAAATGTATAGCTCAATAAAATCAATAAAAAACACAGATTTTCAAATATAGCGTAAAAAACAGTGTTCTTTATACTAGCCCAAGTAAATTTTTCTCTATCATAAGATACAAAGCAAGAGCACACTCAGCACATTTTACTAATAATCCAAAATTCTTGTCATAGGGACAGGCTATCCTAATTCTGCTTCTACATAGCATGTCAAATGTGCTCTGAGTTCTGTATTAGATATTGCAATAACACCAAGATCTTCTGCCTTTTCAAGTATGTATTTTGGATTTTACAGTTAACTAGGCTATAGTTATCATTTGATCTATTTCTAATCATCACAAAAGTTGGGAAAATATACTTCAGTTTATATAATGGTACCCTAATTGGATTTCTATTGCTGTGATCAACATCATGACCAAAAGCATCTTGGGAAACGAAAGGTTCATTCGGCTTACAGGTTCCAGGCAGAACCCATCACTAAGGAAAGTCAGAAGAGGAACTCAATGCAGGCAGCTGGGGGCAGAACTCTGTAGGCCATGGCAGTGTGCTGCTCACTCGTTTGCTCTCCATGGTTCAATCAGCTGATTACTTAAACACCCCAGCTCTACCTGCCCAGGGATGGCCTTTCCATACAGGGCTGTGTCCTCCCATATCAATCACTAATCAAGAAAATGTCCCACACACATATCTACAAATCAATCTGATGTAGGTGTTTTCTACAGTGGAGGTTCCCTCCTCCCAGATGACCCTGGCTTATGTCAGCTGACAAAAAACAAACAAACAAAAAAACCAACTAACCAGCACAAATGGTATTCAAACATTTTCTGGGAAGAATTGTCTCATTTAAAGAAGCATCAAGGACTGGGTATATAGCTTGGTGTTAGAACACTTGCCTAGCATGCACGAGTCCTTTTGATACTAAGTCTTAAAATAAAAATAAAAATTAATAAAATGAAAAAAGTCTGGAATTTTACTAGCTATAAAAATAAATATTAAAGCCAAAGAGATAGCTCAGTGTGTAAAGTGGTTAGCATACAAGCATAAGGGTCTGAGTTTGGATCTCCGGCACTTATACAAAAAGCGAGGCCAAGTTGCATGTTTCTCTAACCCCAGCCCTAGGAAGGAGGAGACAACTGGACCCTGGGGACAGTCAGTCAGTAGAGCTGAAAAAGCAAGCATTATGTTCAATGAAGGAAACTGTCTCAATAAACGAGGTAGAAAGATGGTGGAGAATGAATGTCTGGCATCAATTTCTGCACCTCTGCCCCAAACACAGAGAAAACAACAACAATGCAGCAGCAGCACAGCAGCAGCAGCACAGCAGCAGCAGCAGCACAGCAGCAGCAAAAACAACTAAATGGCAAAATACCAGCAGGTATCAGTGGCGTAACTTTAGCTAGCACTTTCCCTGCATTCTCTTCTGACCTGTACCTTCAAAGACATTCCTTTATTATACTAAAACATTTCTGTCCATTTGCCACTTGATGGCTTGATCAATATGCTCCCATGGAATGCAGCCCTCCAAATTGTCTCTTATATCTCTTGAATTCCACCTAATGTGCTTTCCTCCTTCATAAAACTATTGAAACAAATCCTGAACATGATAGAAATCGATTCTGGGTAATCTGGGATGTGTTGATGCCTGAAAGTCATTCACACGGAAATGTGAATCAGTTAAAAGCCTTATGTGTTAGGTTAAATATGAGTTTATAAGGGCATCTGAATCCTAAAATGAAATTTGGATGTTGAAAATGGTGGAAAAACATTAAATTGCTTAAGAACTAAAATGCAGGTTTTGTGTGCAAATTATTATTAAGGAAGAAAGCCAGCAAGCCATAAACACACAGCCGTGCAAACACAGACACACACACACACAGACACACACACACACCTATGTTTCCCAACCCTACTTTACACCTGGGCCACCCATACACACACATACACACACAAACATACACTTATGTTTCCCAACCTATAAACTACCCACACACATACAAACACACACACACCTATGTTTCCCACCTCTATATCCACACCCAAGCTACCCATACACACACACACACACACACCTATGTTCCCCACCCCTACATCCACACCCAAGCCACCACACACACAAGAAAAGAGATTGGTCTTTAAATGCCCATGATCTCATGTGGGGAAACATTGAGAAAGCTGGAATTCACATACTTCATATACTAAAAGTATTTCTTCCAGAATGCTCTTCAGCTTATTTTTTGGAAAGCTACCATGCTTCCTAATGTTCCATAGCAGATCTTTCTTTCAATTTATGAAACTCAAGAGAGGAGGCTTATATTTCTTCTATGCCACAGCATTGGCTGTTCCGTGCTGAACACAATGCCGCTACTGAATGTGGAATTATTACAATTGGGGACATGGCACATTAAGGTTGTGTTCACTCAGATCCGATGACAGTTTATCTTAAAATGTGGAGTTCACTAATGTTCTATGAAGAGAACATATTAGGTGAATTCCATGGCCTAATCATATATGAACCTCCACATGGGCCACAAATGCTCAGCATATGTAAATTTTTTGGCAAATTTTCTGTTACCATGAAATAAAATTGCCCACTGCCCAAAGGAATTCTGTCCATTTGAAGTGATTTTAGCAGTGTTGTCCTCTTGACTATCCAGTGCCCTCCCCGCAGGACACACCTTTTCCAGGCATGTCTCTCTACCATGCCTGTGTTCCAATTTTGCTTTTACCAAAAACAGGAAATGAATTCTGGTAATTTCCATTTCTACTGAACACAACCCAAAACACTGACTAGCAAAGAACTGTATCTGTCCCTTTGCTTTTCTGCCAGAAGCCCCTCTAATTGTAGTTTGAATTTACTCATTTATAGTA
Source organism: Ellobius talpinus (assembly GCA_001685095.1). Classification (NCBI taxonomy): domain Eukaryota; kingdom Metazoa; phylum Chordata; class Mammalia; order Rodentia; family Cricetidae; genus Ellobius; species Ellobius talpinus. The sequence goes on from LOJH01006533.1 coordinate 3,054, forward strand.
TTCTATCTATCAGACATTATTAAACATATTCTGAGGGAGGAATATAACCATAAATGTAGCGATAAAATAATGTTCACTATTTCTAGAGATTTATTCATGCAAACTATGTTGTTACACGCTTTCTGTGCTTTATCTCAATCATTAAACCATCCCCTCAAATCATCATCTCAGGAAAATAGACAGGAGTCAAAGCTGAGCGTAGAACCCTCTACCCCTTGATGTCCACCTCTACTACCTATGCCTCCTACGCCCAGCACAAGTCATTCTCACCTTAGACCAGTCACTGACTCGCCATACATAGCACTTCGAGTAGTCCTCACAGTCCTCCGCCTCCCTGGGTTGGGTGGAGAGGACACACTTCTTTCTTGGGTTAGTGCACCTCACGGTCCTGTGTCGCACACCTTTGCCACACTTGACTGAGCACTGGAAGATAATATTACAGGTTTGAACAGAGTTGGTTCAGGCTATGGATTAAGGCATGTCTATAACAGCTTCTATCATTTCTCTTACTTTTAAAAGGATAGCTAGTATTTTTTTAAGCAAAGCTTGTCTATCGTTTTGTATCATATAGCAAACTATGAAATTATGTACCTAGATAATTTTTCTGTGTGTCTACATGGGGGTGGACTTTGCACATGTGTCAGGTGCGTGTGTTTGTAGGGCTCCATGCACGTGCACACCTAAATTGCTTAAGAGAAGTCACTGAATGTATACAATAAGTGGCATATATAATTTTGTTAAGATATATGTAATGATAATGTGAGTTTGTCACTGTGGATTTGCATGGAACACACTTGTATGTAGCACACTGCAAGCTTACAAGACTGTGTGGCGTAGTGAGCTCACCCTAGTCTAAATTGCAGCTTTATTACTTACATAGAGTTCTTGAGTGAATGAATTCCCCTAAGTTATACTGCCCATATATAAAAAAACAGCAAATATTAAGTTTCTTACATGTGTGCTTATATGTAAACAGTTGACCAAATAAGAAGTAAAATTTCATTGATTGCAAATAAAATGATTGCTAAATGTTAGTTCCCTTTTAATATTCAGAGACATGCAAGGAGTCAAATATACATGTTAATGTGTACCTCTTCAGCAGTGCTCACACATGAGAAAAACCAAAAGTCTAAAATTTACATGAAATGGTCTATGGAGTATGTCAATATCTTTTTATGTTTTCAAAATTAGCTGTTTTCCTTTTTATCTGCAAAATTAGCAGTTTTACCTATCAGTTGTCATGCACAGTGATTTGACATGATGCAAGATTTTGTAGGAGCGAAGAGTCCGAGGAGGAAAAAGGGCAAGAAACAGGGTATGTCCGTACCTCAGACCACACTCCTGCCTCCCACACTGTCATGCAGTCCTGGCCCTCACAGCGCTGGGCAGTAGCGGGCTTTGGCCCCAGGCAGTCCCTCTCCCAGGCTCTAATTAGCGTCCCGTTGTTCAGTTGCTGGGTGCAGGCCACTTGTCTGCTCTGCACTCCTTTTCCGCACGTTCGTGAACACGTGGTCCATTCTGTCATCATCCATCTAAAATCAAAGCAAAGGTCACTGGAAACAAATTAAAAGCTGTCAACTTACCACATGCTCGACACTTTGAGGGTTAGCAGAAAGTTACAGTAATTTATGTTAATTTTCCTTAAATTGCAATTACTTTGAACATACTATACTTTGTGCGTGTCCTTCTATGTTCCATAATGCTTATCTCTGCAATGTTCTTAACTCTCAAGATATATATGCACTGCCATTCCTAGTGTTTTATGTGTTAACTTCTCTGCTCAACAAATACTTACAGAACCATGGATATAAAATGTTTTTGGAATTATTCCTTTTCTTTGCATTACAAAAAGTCACAAAACCCATATGCATTAGGAACCACAGCCATCCTGGCTATTTACAGAAAGGCAAATTGAATAATACAGAGATTCAATAAGTTAGGAGATATATAGTATATGATTTAGCCTAGCTACCGATGAGCTCTCATGCAAATACAGATATATGAGTTTATTAACATGATCTCATTTTAGTGATCCTTGGGACTCTAATAATTTGTTTTCAGTCTTGCTTATTCACTCACTCAGTAAGTGCACACACACACATACACACACACCACACATTTTAATAGATGAAGAGCTTTTAGTTACAATGATCAAGGTAGGAATATGTATCTGTTACTGTTACTTCTAATGACTTGATGTGTATCACAGGGCTTAACCATCTGCTCTAATTTAACCTCAGGAAGAAACCAGGTCCTATGTTATGAATAGTTTCCCTTCTCATTGTTCTGTATTTACTCATATTCTTGCAACGTGGAGGAGTCACAAGCCTATATGCTGAAGTGGAGTGAGGAGAATCCCAAGGCACTGAGACACAGCATAAAGCTACCTTGTAGGGGGTCACAAAAATATGAACATGGTGACATAGAATCCATCTGATAACTGAAATAGCTTCAGAGTGAGTATAAGGACACTGTGAATGGCATGAATATGTGGGCCCAAAGAATGGTTCACATTCCAGGCAAAATGGTGAGGATAGAGTTGGACTTGACTGCACTAATCCAAAGGCATGAAATTTAAAGTCACATAGATTATTTTGTATGACTATTCCAGTGGCAAAATGACCCAGTAAGTTAAAGTGCCTGAAACCAAACCTAACAATCTGAGTTCAATGGGGTCCCATGTGACAGAAGGAAATAATAATCCACCCTGCTTGTTTTCTTCTGAGCTCTGCACTAGTCCCTTGGCACCTCTCTCCAAACAAACAAACAAACAAATAAACAAATAAGAAAGAATATCCCAGTCTGGAGAGATGGTTCAGTGGTGAAGAGCACTGACTACTCTTCCAGAGGACCAAGGTTCAATTTCTAGCACCCATATGGCAGCTCACAACTGTCTGTAACTCCAAGATCTGACTTCTTTAAACAGACATACATGCAGGCAAAACACCAATTCACATAAAATAAAAATAAAAAGATAATAAAATAAAAAAGAATAAGAAAAAAAGGAAAGAAATAATATCAATATCCTATTTTACATTTTAGGTTGCAATTGACTATGTATAACTAAAAGTGCACAGACTGGAGCTACTGGAAAGGGGGTAGTGTAATATATATAATACATATGTTGACATATATTTAAAATAATTTATCATTAAAATATACACGAATATTCATCTTCACTTGATCATAAAAGAAACCAGGTGCTAAGTTTGTTCTGCAAATAGTTTTAACTTTTCACCTCAGGTCATTTGCTCATAAGGGTTTCTATGCCTGGATCCTGACCAGACTCCAGACAACCTCCTCCTAGAATGTTCTTCTTTTTAAGATGCTCCTACTTGTTGCATTCAGGCTGGGGTATTTCTACAGCTCTGCCACCTGACTTGTCGCAACTGACAGGATTGCCTGACTAAAGGCTCCCATGGCTCCCTAAAGAACATACTCCTCCCTATAGTACATATATAAATTATTCAATGGCACATATGAAATCTCCCATAGTCATTCTGCATTAACTAATAGTTTTTATCATAATTTCCACTAATACCTTTTATTTCTAGAAATGGGATTTAGGCTTACCTGTTTTACAATTATATCAAATTTAATCAAGTCCAAACTTTCCTGGCAATGATCCACATTTTGCAGTATTGTACTCTCTTATAACCAGTTTGCATCTACCAAAATGGTATAATTCTAGCAAATTTTGTGTTTTTGCTTTTGTGATAAAGAGAAGGAATCATGCTAACATTTGCAGCCAGGACTAACTTGTATGGGGGTTCTTGTTTGTCGGTTTATTAAGTGGGATGGCATTTTATTAAGTTCAATTGGAGTCCATTAGTTGATTTTCCCCCAAATGAATAGTTAATGACCAAATTTTGAGTTGGTTTCTGCTTTTTATTTCTGTAAATATGGAAATAATCACAATGTAGATATTCTTTGATTCTTTTTCCTCCAACTTTAGAACCTGAAGATATTGCTGAAAAGATTCTATAAACTCCATAGTTTCATAATATACCTGATTCTCTAATGCTCAGTATAATGATGTATGCTATCTTTTTTACTCATTGATAATTTCCCAAAAGAAAGATGTGAACTATAATTTTCGAATAGTATAAAAATGCTTTCTGTATTTTAGAATTCATCTACTTTGGAATGACCTCATCCATAAGACATCACAATGATATTGATTTATTTATTCATTTTAATTATTTTATTGTAATAATAATATAATTACATCATTTTCCCCTTCCATTTCCTCCCTCCAAACCCTTCCACATACCTGTCCTTGCTCTCTTTCAAATTCATACCACCTTATTAACTGTTGTTACATATGTATATATGGATATGGATATGAATTTGCACCTGTTGTGGAATATTAGTTTAAGATGTGCTGCATTCTTTTATGTTGCACTTGTCTAACTCTGTGAAGCTGTGTCACTTTCCCTGCATAAAGCACCTGATTGGTCAAATAAAGAGCTGAAAAGCCAATAGTTAGGCAGGAGAAAGGATGGGCAGGGTTGGCAGGCAGAGAGGATAAATAGGAGGAGAAAGAAATAAACACAGAAGAGAGGAAGGAAGAGTGAGAAAATGAGGAGAGGAGGACATCAGGGGTCAGCCACCCAGCCACATGAATAGGAAGGAAAGAAAGACATCATATATACACACACACATATGTATGTACACACATATGTATATATGTATACACACATATATATGTACACACATATGTATATATGTACACACATATATATGTACACATGTATATATGTACACACACATATATGCACACATATATGCATATATGTACACACGTATATGTACACACGTATGTATATATGTATACATGCATATATGTACACACATGTGTATATATGCACACACACATGTATATATATGTACACACACGTATATGTACACACAAGTATATATGTACACACATGTGTATATATGTTTGTGCACACATATGTATATATATGTATACACACACACACACACACACACATATATATATATCAAAGTAAGGTAAAAAGCCTAGAGGCAAAACGTAGTTAAAGAGAAACAAGATAATTTAAGTTAGAAAAGCTGGCTAGAAACAAGCCAAGCTAAAGCCACATAAATAAGTATGAATAAATTTCTGCGAATTTATTTGAGAGTGAAAGTCCCTCTAATAGTTAAAGAAAGAAAGAAGGAAAAAAGGAAAGAAAGAAATTACATGCATCTGTATGTGTATATACATATGTATGTCTAAATATACCAAGACAACCGGCTCACTATGTATAATGTTACTTGTATGTATTATATTTACTGTCTATTTTGTATTCTGGGGATTTTTTTGGAGATGTATGTGGTGGCTTATACTGATCACCAGTATAATAGACTCTAGAATCAGCCTGTAGAAAAATCTCTGGGGAAGCCTGTAAGAGATTGTTGAGATTAGGTTAACTGAGCTGGGGAAAACCAGATTAAATGTGGGCAGCACCACTCCCTGAACAGAGATCTTGGGCTTTAGAAGAAGGAGAAAGTGAGCTGAGCACTAGAACCCATCACTCTACTTCTACAGATAAAACGTGATGAGTTCCTGCAGTCCCGACTTCCCCACCATGATGGACTGTACCTTCAAACTGTGAGCCAGAAAGGCCCTTTGTCCTCTAGCTAGCTTTCTGTTCTTTTCACACTTATCTCTTTTGTATATGTGAGTGCATGCATGTGAATAGATGTATAGATACATGTTTCCTATATCACACATGTGGAGGTGAGAGGACAAGTCATGGGAGTCAATTTTCTCTTTCTACTGTGTGGGACCCGGGAATTGAACTTAGGTAGTCAGACTTGGTGGCAAGCATCTTCACCCACTTAGCCATCTTGTGCTTCCTTAGGATGCTTTTGTGTATTTTTTCCTAATAGCGGAAAGAAAGGGGGCATACAGTGTGAATAGCCCTGGAAATTATCCCCTGGGGAGACAAAAGAGAAGCAGGAGAAAGAAGGATGAGCAGGTCTTGGAAAGATTTCATAATTGCCATGTTTATTCACTGCCTTCCTCATTGACATTGCTTCCTGTTTAAAGACATTGTCTCTCTGTCCCCTGGAAGGAAGATAATAACGTATAACTTCTAGTCTGCTGCAAAAAATTTTACTCAAATTTGAACTTTTAAAGTGACTCATTTGCCAAGTTTTTGTCAAGGCATCTTCCTCCAAGGTGACTTATGGCACCATCTGATAAGCAAATGCTTAAAACCACATGCTTTACTCTGCCACAGAGAGTTAGGAAGCAACCAGGACATTCTAGTCTTAAAAATTATAAGCTCATTTGAGATACTTGATGCAGCAGAAAAAGCTAGTGCTTTCAACCAGCAGTATACATAAACTGTGTTTTTAAGTTAAGAGAGTCTCATAAAATAATTGAACATTTAACACCTTTAATCCTGGCGCTCTGGAGGCAGAGGCAGGCAGATCTGTGAGTTTGAGGCCACCCTTGTCTACAAAGCAAATTCCAGGACAGCCAGGGCCATATAGGAAAACTCTGTCTCACAAAAAGGATAAATAATAATAGTAATCTATCATTAATATTATACATAATTATAGATTAATATTAATATTAAACATAACTATAGATTATTATTATTTAACCTTTCAGTATCAAAAGGAGATAGAACAATAGGTAAAGAAGTCTTAGTACTCATGGAAATATAAAGAATCCAGATTCTTTCCTGGCAGGACAGAACACTAGTTCTATTGGTTTCTCTGTCCAGTGCTGACTGGAAAGGACTCAGCACCTGCCTCCTGACATAAAACACTTCAGTATCAGCCACCCAATTACATTACTTCATAAAAAGAGCATGAATAGTGCCAGGTGCACAGGGGTGATAGGATGCATATCCACATACTTTCTTCTGCGAATTGTAGTCAAATCATTCCTGTATTCTGTTAGAAGTATAAAACCTATGTGGGGGTTAGGACTGTCAGTGGAGAAGGAGAAATTAGGAATAACACCGAATCCACAGCGAAATAAGTCTTGAAACCTCAACACTGTAAAGAAGAAAAAGATTCCCCAAACATTTTAAGCTTTCACAACATGGAATGAACTCACTCAGGAGGGCTGAATAATTTTGTTTGGTAATACAGTGGGAACAGGGAGATTTCAGCATATAAAAGGGACAGAAATGAAATCCAGAAGTGAACATTTACCTAGGCAATACTAATTTCCAAAGAGATAGGTACAAAAGCAAAATTAGCTTAACTGGCAGTTTTGTTCCTCCAACCACATAGCCCCTCCCATGTTTTCCTTTTGTAGTATGGTGTAGGAGGGTCTTCTTTCTATGTGTTGCTTTCATTGGTCAAATAAAGAAACTGTCTTGGCTTTTTGATAGGCCAGAATTTAGATAGGTGGAGTAGACCGAACAGAATGCTGGGAGAAAGGAAGCAGAGTCAGGCAGATGCCATGGCTCCCCTCTCCAAGATGGACACTGTTTAGACTCATGCAGGTAAGCCACAGTCAAGTGGAGATACACATTAATGGAGATGGGTTAAACGAATATGTAAGAATTAGCCAATAAGAGGTTGGAACTAATGGGCCAGGCAGTGTTTAAATGAATACAG
>LOJH01006533.1:10655-26318 GCA_001685095.1 Ellobius talpinus
TTAAATGAATACAGTTTCCATGTAATTATTTCGGGTGTAAACTAGCTGGGCGGCCCGGCACTGGGAACACAGCCCGCCGCTCCTTTTACAACAGTAGTAGGATGCTATAGGGAAGATTAGCTATACAGGGCTACAGCGCTGTACTTTTTTTTTTGCATGTTTAAGTGGTAGGGTATGCAAATTCTCTAGAATTCAATTGCAAAAGCAGTTATGAAGGGGGATCAATTCTCTGATTTTCTGAGTACTTTCAACTCAGTCTAAAGCACTGAGTCTCAACAACCCTGAGTGTCAGAGAAAATAAGTATTCTTTCATCAAGCCAGAGGAATCAATGTACCTCGTTCTCTTTTTATCGGACTGTCCTAAGCATGATAGGGCTTGTGTCACTGGGCTGTCTTAAACACACTGCTCATTTTTATGAGGAAGTAAGTGAAATATTAGGCCCCACTATGGAAGACATGACAAGTACCCATACAGCAAAAGTATACCCGGGTTCATACATTCTTATCTGTCCCCACTTCCGCTACCACAGTCAAGGCCCTATTTCCTTCCATTGCTACCTGCTCCTTCCTTATACACGAGCCTTGACTGCCTTGTTGCCCTGCACTCACTGAGGAGACCATAGTCCAACCTCGAAATCTGCAGACCAGATATCAGGAACTGGGCAGTTTGTCTTGAGACCTTTTGGAGGAATGAGGACCTGAGTGACAGAGCCAGAAGGATCCCATGCCCCCTGTTGTCTTCCTGGGGCTAGATCTGCCCACACTTTCCCTCATCAACTTTTTCCTATCAAATTCTAGCATCTCATCTCAGAGAATTCTGAAGCAGACAGCTAGGTTCAACTAAATGCCAATAAGCTTGAAGAGGTGACTCATAGTTTCTTCTTAAACTTAAGATGTAACCCTTCTTCCTTATTTATGGGATTGTTTTACACTCTGTAGAAGTTACCCATAAATCTTAACCCTAGTCTCGCAACTATTGCTTATTTCAGTGCTCAAACTTGGGAACAGATTTCTTTGAAATGCTCTGAAGAACAGTTATTTTAGTAATCACTGAGTTAGTTCTAAAGCAAAGCCTTGCATTGACCATGAGAATATGGTTACCTTGTTTGACAAGGTTGCTCATTGCACTTTCGAATTTGTGGCTCTGGCTTAGTTAGGTACTTGCATTTCTTGTTGTCCACAATGCTGATGTTCTTGCTCATGATTTTTGTGCAGGACACTGTTGTCTTCCTCTCTCCTGCAAAGAGCAGATTGGACAGACAATGGAATATCATTACAGGCTTTTGTGAAATGGAGATATTCATATAGTTTAAACCAATTTATATTATTTCAATGAATATGCTATTATTTAAAAGTCACATAACAAAGTGTACCTCTGTAGGCTTAAGAGCTTTTCCTTCAAAGATAAATGGTACTTCCTATGTTACAAAGTGATGGAGGTAGGATAAGTTAAGAAGATGCTGATTCAAGAGTTATTTTAGGGGATCTGGCCATTTTCTCGCATTAAGTAGTCAAACGTGTTGTATCTAGAACATTCTGAGACTATTCTCCATTATAAGAACTCTCAAAAGCACACACACAGGTACATGTATAGATTTTATTGCTAGTGTGTTCATTACCAGCTCTGTAGCAAGCTTCACAGAGCATACTCTTTGGAGTGTACCTTATAGCTTCATTCTTAGTGCTTCTGACAAAAGCCCTAATAATCCTAGAAATGACTGTTACTTTTCTTTGATAAAACTGTTAATTTATTATGTTAAAAACTCTTTTACAGTAAAAACTATTTGTATTTGTTTTTCTTAAAGACACATATACCACTCTGTTGATAATATTAGCATCAACTTTAAAGTCTAGTAAATGTGTTCTAATTTCTTTTCTTCACAACACAAGTCTTATATATAGTATCCAATTAAGAGATTTAATAATGTGTTTAATTTATTGTTTAATGTGATGAGCAAAAAATGTTAAAAACAGATGGTCATCTTGATTTTTGGATTCATTGAATGATGAAAATGTCAATTGCAAACAAAAGGAACAAATTCCTAGAATAGAAATTTATGACAAATCTGGTTCATGAATAATTGTTGGTACTAAAATCCAAAGTTGTAAACAGCTTATGATAATATAAAGATGCTCCTATTTTACCAAGTAAAATAGAAAAAAAATACATCTTATCAGTAAAAAAAATACTGAAAAATGGCAATTATATTTTAGTAAATTTTCTTTGACTAACAAAATATATCTTGGAACCCACACACAATAGTAACTTCAAAACTGAAAATCAAGACGATATCCCTAAAACATAATTTTATGTCAAATACATTCTTAAATATTTAAAAATCACAAGCATCTGAATGCTGAGAGCTCACCTCCAGTTTGGAGCTGAAGGCTTTTTTTTTTTACCTCCTTACGACCTGGAGTAAGCTACGAAGAGCAGCAGCTGCGAGCTGTGTGTGCTAAGATGACGGGGGACTCACGGGAGAACGTGTGGTTTTCTGCCTCTTACCCTCTTTTCACCCCCTCTTCCTTGACTTATTATTTTCCTCATATTATATATTTCCAGGATACAAGTGCATTGTTGATAATATTTCTTCATTTTTATTTTCCAAAAAGTATCTCCCTATGTCCATTCAAATTTTTCTTCCTTCAACCTGCCCACTGTAGTAAAGTGTGAGGGACCATGGCCATGAGTGCTCCACACACAACCTTCAAACACTACAGGATGGCACATCTTTTTAATGCCTCTTTTGTGCTTGTCACTCAAAATGGGTCTTTGATAGAAAAGAACACTTTGTAAAGAACTGATTTCTCAAAATAAATATAATCCATTCTTTCAAATGCTTTCGATCTTTCAGAACTCTCAAACAAATACCTACTTCACAGGTACATTTTAAGCTGTTTGGAAATAATAGGACTTGGGTTGAGAAATGGTTCAGTGGCTAAGAGCACCGTCATTCTTGCAGAGGACCCGGGGTTTGACTCCCAGTGCCCACATGACAGCTCACAACCATCTGTAATTCAAGTTCCAGGAGATCTGATGCCCTCTTCTGGCCTCTGTGGGTGGCAGGCCTGCACGCGGTGCACAGACAGATGTGCAGGTAAAATACACACGCATAAAATACACACGCATAAAATTAAAACAAACAAATCTAAAAATGATTCAAGAGAAGATATGTACAAGAATAGACCCTGTAAGAACAGCATATAGAGGGACATTTTACAAAACCAGTCAGGGGAAATGAAAATAAGGGTGGCTAAGATTTTATCTAATCGTATATGTTCAAACATCTTTCAGAATCCAAAGAAATCTTGAATGACTAATAGGGGACTCTATTTTAAGTCAGGAAAAGCTATATGTAGACTCTAAGCTACCTTGGAAAGCAATATGATAAGGAGAAAAAAACTTTCAATTTAGGTGTCCCAGACTCTAATTCTGACCACCCCGACATGGGCATGTGACAATTATTCTCTATGTATTCCAATTTCTTACATTAGAAATTAAGTCACATTGAAGAATAGCTCATACTCCTGCTGTCTCGGAAACTCAGAGACTCCATCATGAATCTCTACTGCTTGATGTTTAGAAATCGACAAAATATTGCCTAAGACCCACAGAAAAGACAGGTACCTTTAATCAATTTCCTTTTCAAACTGAGGAACTATACATTGTGTGTATTTAACTAACGCTGATGTAGTTTTCATCAGACCAAACTGCAGAACAAACAAAAACGAATATATTGGAGTAGGCAAATCCTTTTCTGTCTAGATTTTTAAGCATAAACAGGTTTTAATGATTGATTTCCCAGCTATGACACGAATTATCAGTTCCTTTATTTCATAGCCTACCATCACCATTGGATGCTGCTGACTGCAAGGTGTGACTGAATCCCCAAGTGATATTAAAGACAATTTTCAAATGCACATTTTCATTTGGGGATATTTGCTTCTATTGGTGCCTATATATATATATATATATATATATTCACATATATTCTGCTTGCATCCAAGAGATATATAAACATATCTATGTTTATATAAATATAGATACAGATAGATCAACATACAATTTTGTATAACTATGTTTATCTATTTATCTATCTGTCTGTCTGTCTATGTCTGTTGGATGGAAACAGAATCCCTTAATGGGGATGGCCCTGTGAACAAGAGATAAGCAGAGGAATACAGACTTGCAAATTTTGGTGTAGTTGAGACTAGGAGAATGCAGGGGCTGAAGGCATGGAGATAGTGGGGCCCAGCAAGAAAGAAAATATCCTTGTGGCAATGGTGACTGGTGAGAAGTTCCAATTCAAGCAGTGATTTGAAATGTGTTTGTTGGAGTTCATCTTAAGAGACAATTGTATTATTTAAAATCCCCCGTGGCTGCCCTGCGTTGCTTTTGTTATGAAGGCCCCAGAGGACAAGGGCATGGAGGGCCCATGTGTCCCTTGCTCTCTGTGCCTTCAGATGCTCCCTGAGCCTCTATGCTCCTGTAACACACTGTCTACTGCCCTTGATTTTCACTCTTCTTTCACTAACAGGAACATTTTTTGTTTATAAACAATACTTTTGGATCTAGATAAAATGGGCTTTGGCTTTGCAATCCTCAACAAGACGCTCTTCACGTTTTACTCCCCAAATCCCTGCCTTTGATCACCATAGCGTCACTCTTTACGTAGTCGCATGACAGCATCTGGGTCATTCTCCTTCATTGCTTCTCCCAGATTATTGATGTTTTTGACACTGCTTCTAAAAAAAATGTAAAATCATAGTACCTTAATGATTTTCCCAGTACCATCTTCTCAGTTTCTAGTCCTATTTTCTTTCCAACAATCTTGATTTTTTCTCTTTTATGAAATAATTCCTTTGTCATCCCACTAACCCCTGTCTGTAAGTTCCATAAGCATTTCTCTATTTTTTCTTTTTTTTTTTATCATCTCTTAAGTTCCCATCCTGTTTGTACACGGAATCTGGCAATTTTTAAAATCCAAACAGGTCCTATAACCCCTCAACCCTACCACCTCTTCAAAATCCTTCAAGTCCATGCTCCTTTAATTTCCACTTCATACAACCATTTTAACTCAACACATACAGTCTCAGGCCATCACCTACTCCTTTCTTGTTTTTGAAAATTCCCATTTTTGCTCCATAAGAGTATTTGCAAACCATACACAGCCGGAAGGTGCTGCACACTCACAGGGATTGAAGTCACGATAAATTCATGACCTGGAATTCAAATGGACCATTAGTGCTACTACAGACCAAAATACATGTTCCCATTAAGATGCAGATGAAAGGACCAGCCTCTCCCTGGGGCACTGGCCAGATGTTAAGCATCATGAAAGCACTAATAAACTCGGTTAAAATCACTCAGTGTCAATGATAATTTAAATTCCTATTGTAAGTGACCCCTTTGATGCTCATGTTTTCTGTAAACAAGCAAAGACATGGGTGGATAGGGCAATCTGAGTCCCTAAGTGAAAGCTGATCACGCTCCTTCCCATCTTTGAGCAAAAGTTCTGGCACTCAGTCATCCAGACTACCCTTATGCCAGCACAGATACTTTGAACATACCATAAAAACCTTAAAGAAACACAACGATCTTAACTGTTTTGCTTTCCTAAAATGTGAGACCCAACCAGGGCTGTTTTAAACACTTTGTACTGACTTTTTCATATCTCCAGGCTTAGTGAGCGCAAGGCCACCCTAAGCCATGTCTCAATGTTAGAAGGGCACACTTTCCCTACTAGCTTAGTGGAGGGACTGTCGTTGCTGACAGAAGGACAGTTTCGTGATTGGAGCCAAAAGAAATCTTCCTTTGCAGCAGGGTCTGCTGTGACTGAGGAAAACAGCAACTATCTGCATAGAGAATTCAGTACCCCTTGTGAGCTGAATGAGAAACACCCTCCAAGAAGGTTCCCTGTGGCATTGCAAGATTAGTCCTAATAGGAAGAGTCTCTCTTGAATAGTCACTTCTTGCCCACTTTTAATAGAAAAGGTCAAAAAAGACCCAGCAATGACAGAGAAACAGCTAACAGGCCAAGTTGCAAAAAGCAACAGACTGTCCAGATGTGGTGACAGCTGTAGCTGTCAGCCAATAGCAGCAGCAACAGCAGCAACAGGGAAGGACCTGAAGTAGTTGTCTCTTACATGGCAGCTAATGACGGCAGCTCTAATGAGAAGCAGTTGAACAGTTTGAGAGAGCAGCCACAGCAAGAACAAGAGAGACATTATATTGGCTTTGTATGTGGCTTTTTGGTAATATGACCATATTTACTGTATTAATCCTGTCAATCCATGAGCACAGGAAATTGTTCCATATTCTGATATCTTCTTCAATTTCTCCACAGTATTTTAAGTTTTTTTTTTATCAAGTCTTTTACTTGCTTGGTTAGAGTTACCCCAAGATATTTTATATTTGCTGAGTCTGTTGTGAAAGGTGTTGTTTCTCTGATTTCTTCAAGGCATCCGGCTACTTAGCTGAAAGTGCTTATCAGATGCTAATAGTAATAGAATGTACATCACGGCCTGAATGGTGTGTCTGGAACCTGGTATGCTGTAAACAAACACATTACTCTCTCTGTCATAAATATAACAACCATCTCACTGATTGAAATGGAACAATGGTGAGGAGCCTTTTCAGTTTTAGTAAGATTCTTTTTCCATGAAAGAGTTCAGATGTTCAGCTGGTACACACATTGTAACGAACCTAGTTTACAAACCTTTACGTATTCTTGAACTGTAAATTAGAGATTGTAGATCTATGGTAACTATCAGTGGTTAATCAGAAAACAACTTCTGGATGTTTTGAAAGGATCAAACTTTTAAAATTCGTCACCTCCTCCACATGTGGCATTGCAATCCTCCCAGCCTGCATGTGTCCACATGAAGAGAGGTTCTGGCTCCTTGGAGCTCTGGTTGTCTGGAAGTGGGTCTGATGGAACTGTATATTCATAGTGAAGACCGTAATTCTGATCCTGAAACAGGAGTACCTGTGACACACAGAGTGATTAAAGAATATGATTTAAACCAGGGCACATTCAACGACAGAATCTACAAGTATATTGATACTTAAGAATCTGAGTTGCACAATGAAAACAACAGACATTACTGTTAAAATGTCATATTTTTTTCAAAGATGGAGAGTCACTCGTGAGCTAGACATGTCACGATGAATGAGGCCAGAAATATCTGATCATTTTCTTTTGATTTGGCAGACCATTTTCCAAAGCATGATATATGTATATGATGATATTTTGGTGTGTATGTGTGTTCTAGGGACAGAGATGTGTGCTGCATCTAATGTCAAGATATAAAATAAACTGTGGGTTTTCTACCCTTACGAAGAGATGGAAAGGCAGTCAATATGAGGTGTGTGGTCCGTTTTATGCCAACTTGACAAAGCTAGGGTCATTCAAGGAGAGAGCCCCTCAAATGAGAAAATTTCTGCACCAAAATGGTCAGTAGGCAAGCCTATGCGGCTGCGGCATTTCTTCATTAATTATAGATATAGCAGCGACTCCCGGAGACACAGATTGCAACTGCGCAAAGCAGACCACAATGTGAGTGACCAGCCTCCCAGCTGGAGAACTCAGTCTCTAGGCCTAGGCAACAGGGCAAAACCCCAGCCCCCTCCCCCACCCACCTCAGCTGGAAGGATTAGCCTCCTGCAGCTCCAGCACCCCTCCATCAGACTCTGTAATCTACAACTCCCCCTCTCCCCCCCAAACCCACCCATCCCCTGAGATGTCAGTGGCTCCTGGAGACACAGACAGTGATTGCACAGAGAAGACCAAGAGCGGCTCCCTGAGACACAGACAGTGACTCCACCAGTCTGTTCAAGAGAGGATCTCAGAGACATAGACACTGTCTGCACTGATCAGACCAAGGGGCAAAGACACTGCCTGTACCAATTGGATGATGAGATGCCAAGGCAAGAATACAATTGATAACCTCAAAAGCTATATGGCACCACCAGAAACTTGTAGGCCTACAACAGGAAGACCTGAACACCCCAACCCAGAAGAAAATGACCTTAAAAACAAGTTTATGAAGATGATTGAGTCCCTTAAAGAGGAAATGAAAATTTTCTTTAAAGAATTGGAGGAAAAGAAAAATAAAAAAATGGGAGAAATCAATGTCTCTTAATAAAACAAAGGGAAAGCAATCAAACAGGTGAAGGAAACAGTTCAAGACTTGAAAATTGAAACAGAGGCAATAAAAAAACACAAATAAGGGAATCCTGGAGATGGAAAATCTGGGTAAATGAACAAAAACTACAGATGCAAGCATAAGTAACAGAATGAAAGAGATGAAAGACAGAATCTCAGGAGTTGAAAATATAATAGAGAAAATAGATTCATTGGTCAAAGAAAACATTAAAGCCAAAAAACATAACACAAAATGCCCAGGAAATCTGTGATACCATGAAAAGATCAAACCTAAGAATAATTGGGATAGAAGAAGGAGAAGAATACCAGCTCAAGGCACAGTAAAAACATTCAACAAAATCATAGACGAAAACTTTCCCAACCTAAAGAAGGAAATGCCTATAAAGATACAAAAAGCATGCAGAACACCAAATAGACTGGATCACCAAAAAAATTCCCTTGCCACATAATAATCAAAACATAAAATATACAAAATAAAAAAGAATATTAAGAGATGCAAAGAAAAAAAAATCAAGTAACAGATAAAGGCAGATTCATCAAAATAACACCCGATTTCTCAATAGAGACTCTGAAAACTAGGAGGTCCTGGACAGACACTATGCAGACACTAAGAGACCACGGATGCCAACCTAGACTATCATATGCAGCAAAACTTTTAATCACCATAGCTGGAGAAAACAAGATATTCCGTGACAAAACCAGATTTTAACATTATCTACCCACAAATCAGCCCTACAGAAAGCACCAGAATGAAAACTTCATCCTAAGGTATTTAGCTGTACCCAAGAAAGTATAGGCAATAGATAATCCCACACCAGTAAATCCTAAAAGGAAACACACACACACTACCACCAAAAGATAACAGAAATTACCAATCATTGGTCATTAATATCCCTAAAAATTAATGGATTCAACTCTCCTATAAAAAGAAGACACAAGCAAACAGAACGGATACAAAAACAGGATCCATCCTTCTGCTGCATACAAGAAACACACTCAATTTCAAAGACAGACAGTTTCTCAGAGTAAAGGGTTGGGAAAAGACTTTCCAATCAAATGAACCTAAGAAACAAGTTGGTATAGCTATCCTAATAACAAACAAAATAGACTTCAAACTAAAGGAATCAAAAGAGATGAAGAAGGGTATTTCATATTCATCACAGGAAAAGAATCCATCAAGATGAAGTTTCAATCCTGAAAATTTATGCCCCAAATATAAGGGCATCTGCATTTGTAAAGGAAACATTACTAAAGCTTAAATTACATATTAAACGCACACTGTAATAGTGGGAGATTTCAACACCCCACTCTCGCCAATGAACAGGTCTACCAGACAGAAAACTAACAGGGAAACAAGAGAATTATCAGATGTTATGACTCAAATAGGCTTAATAGATATCTATAGAACATTCCACCCAAACACAAAGGATATATTTTCTTCTCAACACCTCATGGAACCTTCTCCAAAATTAATCATATA
Organism: Ellobius talpinus; assembly: GCA_001685095.1. Taxonomy (NCBI): domain Eukaryota; kingdom Metazoa; phylum Chordata; class Mammalia; order Rodentia; family Cricetidae; genus Ellobius; species Ellobius talpinus. The sequence goes on from LOJH01006533.1 coordinate 20,304, forward strand.
CTTGGTCACAAAGCAAATCTAACAGATACAAAAAAGTTGGAATAAACCCCTGTATCTTGTGAGATCACCATGGTTTAAGTTAGAATTCAACAACAATGCAAATCCCAGAAAGCTTACAAGCTCATGGAAACTGAATAATGCTCAACTGAATCACCCCTGGGTCAAGGAAGAAATAAAGAAGGAAATTAAAGACTTCCTAGAATTCAATGAAAATGAATGTACAACATACCCAAACTTATGGGACACTATGAAAGCAGTACTTATAGGAAAGTTCATAGCACTAAATGCCTACATAAAGAAGTTAGAGAAATCCCACACTAGCAAATTAAGAGAACACCTGAAAACTCTAGAACAAAAAGAAGCAAACTCACCCAGGAGGAGCAGATGCCAGGAAATAATCAAACTGAGGGCTGAAATCAATAAAATAGAAACAAAGNGAATTCAATGAAAATGAATGTACAACATACCCAAACTTATGGGACACTATGAAAGCAGTACTTATAGGAAAGTTCATAGCACTAAATGCCTACATAAAGAAGTTAGAGAAATCCCACACTAGCAAATTAAGAGAACACCTGAAAACTCTAGAACAAAAAGAAGCAAACTCACCCAGGAGGAGCAGATGCCAGGAAATAATCAAACTGAGGGCTGAAATCAATAAAATAGAAACAAAGAGAAGAATGCACAGAATCAGTGAAACAAAGTGTTGGTTCTTTGAGAAAATCAACAAGATAGACAAATCCTTGTCCAAACTAACCAAAAGGCAGCGAGAGAATTATCCAAACTAACACAATCAGAAATGGAAAGGGTAGCATAACAACAGACACTGACAAAATCAAGATAAACATCAGATCATACTCCAAAAGCAATACTCCACAAAATTAGAAAATGTGAAAGAAATGGACAACTTTCTTGATAGGCTCCATATAATGAAATTAAACCAAGACCACATAAACATATTAAATGGACTTATAACCCTTAAGGAAATAGAAGCAGTCATTAAAATGAATTCACCCAACCAAAAAAAGGGGGGGGCAGGACCAGATGTCTTCAGCACAGAATTCTTCCAGAATTTCAAAGAAGAGCTAATTCCAATACTCCTCAAATTGTTTCACACACTAGAAACAGAAGGAATATTGCCAAACTCTTTTTACAAGGCTACAGTTACCTTGATACCCAAAGCACACAAAGATGAAACAAAGAAAGAGAACTACAGATCATTTTCCCTCATGAACATTGATACAAAAGTACTCAATAAAATACTGGCAAACTGAATCCAAGAACACATCAATAAAAAAACATCCACCGTGACCAAGTAAGCTTCATCCCAGAAAGGCAGGGTTGGTTCTATATACAGAAATCTGTCAATGTAATCCACCAAATAAATAAACTGAAAGAAAAAAAAATATGATAATCTCATCAGAGGTTAAACAAACCTTCAACAAAATCCAACAATCCTTCATGATAAAGGTCTTGGAGAGATCAAGGATACAAGGAACATATCTAAACATAATAAAACCAATTTATAGCAAGCTGACAGCTAACATCAAATAAAATGAAGAGAAACTCAAAGCGATTCCACGAACATCAGGAACAAGACAAGGCTGCTTGCTCTCTCCATATCTATTCAATATTGTATGCAAGGTTCTAGGTAGAGCAAGAAGACAACAAAAGTAGATCAAAGGAAACAAATTGCATGCATAAGTGATATATCTATCACTATTTGCAGATTATATGATTGTATACATAAGTGATCCCCAAAACTCTACTTCATACACCTATACTGATAAATACCTTCAATAATGTGGTGGGATACAAGATTAACTAAAAAAAAACAGATGCCCTCCTAAATACAAATGATAAATGAGATGAAAAAGAAATCAGAGAAACATCACCCTTCACAAACATATCCTTGGGGTAACTCTATTCAAACAAGTGAAAGACCTGTATGACAAGAACTTTAAGTCTCTAGAGAAGGAAACTGAAGAAGATATCAGAAAACGGAAAGATCTCCCATGCTCTTGGATAGGTAGGAACAACATAATAAAAATGGCAATCTTACCAAAAGCAACCTGCAGATTCACTGCAATCCCTATCAAAATACCAAAACAATTCTTCACAGACCTTGAAAGAACAATACTAAACTTCGTATGGAGAAAAAACAACAACAACAACAACAACAAAACAACAGAATATCTAAAATAACCTTGGACAAAAAAGGACCTTCAAGAGGCATCACCATTCCTGACTTCAACTCTACTATAGAGCTATAGTAATAAAACAGCTTGATATTGGCATTAAAAGCAGACAAGAGGACAAATAGAATCAGATTGAAGATCTTGACATTAATTGACACACCTATGAACACGTGATTTTTGACAAAGAAGCCAAAATGGTACAATAGAAAAAAAAAGAAAGCATCTTTAACAAATGGTGCTGGCATAGCTGGGCATGGACATGTAGAAGATCGCAAATAGATCCATATCTATCGCCATGCGTAAAACTTAAGTTCAAATGGAATAAAGATCTCAACATAAATCCAGTTACACTGAACCTGATGGAAGAGTAAGTGGGAAGTAACCTTGAATGCATTGGCACAATAGAATGCCAATAACACAAACACTGTGAGCAGCAATCAGTAAATGGGACTTCCTGAAACTGAAAAGTTATTGTGTCAATGGACAAGGCAAAAAAGACAAAACTACAGCTTACAGAAGAGGAAAAGATCTTCACCAACCATTTCTGACAGAGGACTGATCTCCAAAATAAATACGGAACTCAAGAAAATAGACATTGAAATACAAAATAATCCAATTAAAAGATGGAGTACAGGGCTAAAAAGACTCTCATGGGAAGAATCTCAAATGCCCGAAAGATATTTAAGAAATTGCCCAACATCCTTAATTATCAGAGAAATGCAAATAAAAATGACTCTGAGATGCCATCTTATGCCTGTCAGAATGGCTAAGATAAAAAATACTGAGGACAGCTTATGTTGGAGAGGATGTGGAGCCAGGGGAACACTCTTCCATTGTAGGTGATAGTGCAAACTTGTATAGCCACTTTGGAAATCAGTATGGTGGTTTCTCAAAAATCAGGAATCAATCTACCTCAAGACTCAGCGATAACACTCTTGGGCATATACCAAAAGGATTCCTAATCATACTACAAGGACACTTTGCTCAACAATGTTCATAGCAGCATTATTCATAATGGCCAGAACCTGAAAACAACCTAGATGCCATTCAGTTGAAGAATGGATAAAGAAAATGTGGTACATTTGCACAATGGAGTATTATTCGGTTGTAAAAAAAAATCAGTGACATCATGAAATTTGCAAGCAAATGGATGGAACTAGAAGAAACCATCCTAAGTAGGTAACCCAGACTCAGAAAGACAAACACAGTATGTACTCAGTTATGAGTGGATGTTAGATGCAAAGCAAAGGATAACCAGACTACAATCCACAGTTCTAGAGAAGCTAGGTAACAAGGAAGACCTTCCGTCATGGGAAGGGGAATTGTATGAGATCTCCTGGGTAAACTGGGGGGCAAAGAGGAGGGGATGGGAGATGGGAACACGAGGGAACGGGATGGTCAAGGGTGAAGAGAGACCAAGTGGGAGAGCAATGAATAAGAGACCTTGATAGAGAGACACTATGGGGTTAGAGAGAAACCTGGTGCTAGGGAAATTCTCAAGAATCCAATGCAAGGATGACCCCTGTTATGACTCTTAGCAATAGTGGAGAGGGTACCCGAACTGGCCTTTCCCTGTAATCAGGTTGGTGAATACCCCAACTGTCATCATAGAGCCTTCATCCAGTAACTGATAGGTTCAGATGTGGAGATCCACAGTCGAGCATCAGGCCAAGCTCAGGGAATTCAATCGAAGAGAGGTAGGAGAGAATATATGAGCAAGGGAGGTCATCATCATGATGGAGAAATAAACAGAGACAGCTGAACCAAGCTTGTGGAAACTCATGAACTCTAGACTGATAGCTACGGAGCTTCCATGGGACCTAACTAGGCTCTCATATGTGGGAGACAGTGGTTATCTGAAAGGCTATCTGAGAGAGCCCCTGGCGGTAGGACCAGGCTTTATCCCTGGTGCATGAGCTAGCTTGTTGAAGCCCATTCCCTATGGTGGGATGCCATACTCAACCTTAATGCATGGGGGATGGGGTTGGTCATGCCCCAACTTAATGTGCCAGACTTTGTTGACTCCCCATGGGAGCTTTTATCCATCAGGAGGAATAGATGGAAGGTGGGCTTGGGGGAGGGGGAGACAAGAGGAGACAGGAGGAAGGGTCGGCGGAGAACTGTGGTTGGAATGTAAAATGAAATTTAAAAAATAAAGAAAAAAATTTAAAAATATTCTAAATTGTAAAAAAAAAATTATGGATGTGGGAGGGCCCAGCCTATAGGGAGTGGAAGCACCCTGGCAGGTGCTCCTTGGTTATATGCTTGGAAAGCAGGTTGAGAAAGTTAGGCAACATTTCTCCAGGGCCTCTACTTCATTTCCCATCTCCACGTTCCTCCCTTCAGTTCCTTCCCTGACTCCCCTCAGGGACAGAGTGTGTCCTGAGAGTTGTAAGCTGGATTAAATTTTTTCCCATACATGTTAGTTCGGGTCATGATGTTTTATGGTAGCCGTAGAGCTCTTACTAAGATACAGGGCAAAGATGGAAACTAGAGATCACTATTAATAATGACAATGAATCACTGGAAGGGTGATATTTTTGTTCTATGGATATTTACAAATTTGGCAATGTGTATATTTAAATAGATTTCAAATAAATGCTAGAATAGTAACAGCACAGATACACAAAAGAGTTTAGTAAACTGTAATGGGTCAATGGGCATGCTGAGCCACACTTAGGGGTTATGCTATTTTGGTTTTCACTGGTATCCAATGTCAAGGTCAGAATGGGATCATCTTGAATTTTATACAGAAATAATATATAAAATATACATATATACATATATTATATAACATATGTGTCTATGCTTATATTTTAAACAAAGGAAAATAAATGGACCTTTATATTTTTCACAAAACTTAATGAAGTATGTTAAATGTTAACCATATAAAATGTGCCATGTCTGTGAACCTGACAATCTGTGCAAACAGTTGGTACATTAATTTCTACATATATTTTTAAGGTATGTGCTTGGGGAGGCATATTGGATATTTATCCATTGTCTAGAGTAGTTATAATTATAGATGATTCAGAGTCAATACAACTTGCAAAGACACATAAATGAGTCCATTTCAACTGAATTTTTCTTACTTTCTCTCAGATTTTGTTTAACAATTTGAAAGAAGTGTTACAACATGTTTGATGTGTGGAATGTGCAGTTAGTATATTGGCTTTATGAACATTATCTCAATGATACAATGAATAGTTTTTTTTAAGTTTTCTAATCTGAAACCTACTGGGTACAAGTTAGAGTATATCATAGTACTGATTTTGGCTTAAATATTTCATCAGATATTGCCAATTATAAATTACTTTCAACCTCCTAAGGAGTGAAATTTGCATTTTTTATTGTCATGACAATACTATCATGTAATTTTAAATTTGGTGAAATGACCGTACTAACAGCTACTTGCCATCCTACTTAATTACATGAAAACAATCCTGTTTCAGTGCTAGAACTTCAAACTGTATCGAATATCTAATGTCACCTAAAATTGAGTGATTGGCGACAGAACCACAAGCTCTTTTCTAAACCATCTCATGTTGGCAGAATACTTTGCAAGAGAAAAGTATTAGCATGCTACAGTCAAGGGCACACATTGAGGCACAGTCAAGGGCACACATTGTGGCACAGTCAAAGGCATACACTGAGGCACAGTCAAGGGCCCACATTGAGGCACAGTCAAGGGCACACATTGAGGCACAGTCAAGGGCACACACTGAGGCACAGTCAAGGGCACACATTGAGGCACAGTCAAGGGCACACACTGAGGCACAGTCAAGGGCACACATTGAGGCACAGTCAAGGGCACACA
>LOJH01006534.1:0-11127 GCA_001685095.1 Ellobius talpinus
TCCTTCCTTCCTTCCATCTGTCCATCCATCCTAAATGGGGCAGGAATTGAAGGATTCACACCTTTCACTAGATTTACGCTGACCTTGAGTTTGCCCTTGGTCACTCCAGGTCTGTGAGCAGAGGGGAGCTCTGTTCTTGTTCCGTACCTTGGACCTGTCCCCAGACACTATAGAGACTTTTGCAGTTCTGCTTGCTCCTGACCAGATGGAAGGAAAAATACCTAGTCCTTCTAGAGTTTTCTGGGAAGTGGAAGTGAAGTCCTCAGCTCCCTCCTGTCTCTGCCTTTTCTAGTCTTTCAAAGTGGATTTGAGGTTTCTGTTTGTTGCTTCCTGTATGTGCTTTGCCACACAGTGCATCAAGATGGTAGAGTCTGCCTTTGAAATGAGAGCCACCTTGACTTGTAGTCAATGTTTTGGACTTGCTGGAGCACCCAAGAGTTTGTTTTTGTAACTACTGATCATCTATTTGGGGAGGAAATGTTACAAAGGGATAAGAAACACTTGCTATATTATAATAATTAAAACCTTTCTTTGTAAAAGTTACAGAATAGTAACTTAAAGGAATTTTGAAAGTGGTTTTGTTTGTTTGTTTGTTGTGTTTTTGAAACAAGGTTTCTCTGTGTACCTCTGGCTGTCTTGGAACTCACTCTGTAAACAGGGTGCCCTACAGACCTCAAACTCAGAGATCCACCTGCCTCTGCCTTGCCAGGGCTGGGATTAAAGGCTTGCACCACCACCACCCAGCTTGAAAGTGGGTTGGTTTTTTTTCCTCCATATATTAATAATACATAATAATGGGTTTATTATGGCACTTTCTTTTTAAAGGTTTATTTTCATGTGACTGTGTGCATGTATGTGCACATGTATGCAGGTGCTATTGGAGGTCAAAGCAAGTATCAAATTCCCCTAGAGCTGAAGTTATAGGTGGTTGTGAGCCTCCAGGTGTGGGTGCAGGGAGAGGCCATGGGAAAGAAGCACTTTTAACTGCTTTTCCTCACTCGAGCTGTGTCATTGTGACATTTCCTGATGTATTCATGTGTTTTGATATTTTCACCCTTTTTCTCTCTGTTGTCCTTTGCACACTAGCTCATCCCTTTCCACTTCCCAGTGAGTTTCATTAGGATGGCTTAGGAGAACATGGACGTCTTGCCAGTGGCTGCACTACTGAAGACAATGTCTTTCCTTCCCCTACTAGCTGCTTAATGCATAGAAATTCACAGAGCTGGCCAGGGCGCCATGAGCCCTTCCCCCTTCCATGAAACAGGTGTTAATGAGTCCGGTCTTGTGGAGATATTATGCAGGTAACTATAGCTACTATGAGTTGAAGACTGAAATTACTAGGTTTTGGAGATGGCGGAGCTGATAAAGGCCCTTGCCACCAAGCCTGAGACCCACATGGTGGAAGGAGAGAACCTGGTCTCACAAGTTGTCCTTTGACCTGCCATTTGTGAGCATGCGCACACATGCAAACTTTTTTATTTTTCCTTTTAAAATGTTGGGCCTGGAGAGATGGCTTAGTGGCTAACAGCACTTGTTGCTCTTCTAGAAGGCCCAAATTTGGCTTCCATGGGTACCCTCAGAGAGATACATACATACAATTAATAAAAATAAAGATAAATCTTTAAAGAAACAAAGTTTGGAGGTGGGCCAGTGGTGGAGTATGCCCTTTTCTGGCAGAGGACATGGTTGTGCATTATATCAGTTTTGGTTTGGTGCTTTTTTTTAATTGATGGAAAGAAATGAGCAACAATTACCTACAATTATCTACTTCTTAAAGTTTCAACTTTGGTAAAAATGACATCTAATCCTTTCTTGGTGGTTTTGAAATACCCATTTCTTCTGCAGGAGAGCTTCAGCCCTCTCCAGTTATCTTTATGTTGCCTTTTTAAAAAACTGTTCTCGCACTGTAGCTTTCTAACAATTGTTATGTTTATATTATAAGCTGATATCTGTATTGTAAAATGCATACTCACCCCCAAGTTGTTTTTTTTGTTTTTGCTTGTCATGCTGGTAGAAGTAAGAAAAATAAAAATGAAATGCCTCAGAAAGCTTCAGTTCAGATTTGTTTTTCATGGACACTTGGGTGTGGCTGCAGATTTCTTTCTTTTTCCCTTCTAACTAGTCTGGAGGGCCTGGAGACCCCTTCTACTGCAGTGGACAATGATGCCCTTATGTAGTGTGATTTCTCCTTGAGTTACTCTCTGTATTAGAAGAGGGGTGAGCTCTGGCTGAGTGCTCCAAGGGTTCATAAAAACTTCTGAGTCTGCAGCTCTACACCTGACCCTTGACCTGGACACCGCAGTGTTCTGCTGTGCTTTGGCCTGCAGTTAGGTTGGGTTTTGTTATTTTCACAAAAGTGGTTTTAGAAATGGGCTCTGAGTCTTTTGGAAGCTGGCTCTTTCATGGAGAGCTCTGTGGTCACCATAGTGAGTATGACAGCATGGCCTTGCTGTGCTCCCTCTGGGTAGATTTTTCCAGAATCCTACACTCTACTTTGCTGAACCATCTTCCTCAGAGATCCCAGGATGTCACAGGTTTGTAGCCTTCCATCTGCTTGACTTTCCTGCTCATTTTCACTGGCTACAGACTGACCTCCCCAGTTGTCTCTGGGGCTGAACTTAGGGTCTTTATGAACTTTCTAGTCCTCTCACTGTCCCCACTCATACCCACTGCCAGCAGACGCACCTGACGTTACCACTGCCTAGGTTGGAGACCAGTGACCTCCTTTTGACCTGTTCTTTCTGCTAGGAATTCCTCCTTGTTCTAGAGCCTGTGATGTCCCTTGTCCGCAGTAGCAGTGTCAAGGAAAATGCAGAGTGAGCTGCAGGTGTGCACTCACATTTTCAAAGGATGGAAATTGGGCGAAATTAATTTTAAGAATACACTGTATTTTATCTCATACATTCAGATATTTCATTATACAATATTAAAACTAGGAATAAGATCTTTGACATTCTTTTTCCATACCACACCCGCAGAATCCAGTGTATACTCTACATTTATAACACATCTCCCTTGAGGCGAGCCACACGGAAGGGACAGTATATGGCTTCTACAGCCTGGCCGTATCCTAGGACCTCACAGCCCTGTCTCAGTTCAGGTGCTCCAGCCTTTCCTAGTCCCCCGACTGCTCTGTGAGAGCCTTGATCCTTTCGCTCCTGCCTCACCCCCACCCACCCCTGCCCACATGCAATATGACTTGGAGGAATAGGCCTTTGTAGGGTATCTTGCTCGTTAGATGAGGGTCTGCTCCATTGAGAACTCAAAAGCAGCAAAGGGATCCGCCACCTACACTGGTTCTTAACATGACTCTATTGGGCTTTTTGTTTCTTTGTTTGTTTTTTGTTTTATTTTTTAAATCAGACATTTTCTAAAATAAAAATGTAACCTTTTTGGCTGGGCTGTGTTAAAAAAACTGGTTTTTGAGACAGTCTTGCCATATCCTCCTAACTGTCCTGGTGCTCCTATGCAGCCTAGCCACCGATGCCCACCTTGTATGTAATTTTTATTCTTACATTTATTGAGTAAAATGTTCCCGATGTTTCTGTTTCTTTATTTGAAAGGACACTTTTGTTTTTTCTCTGTTACACTCAAACTAGTAACAACCTAGAACAATTGAAGTCAGGTAACCGCTGGTCAAGGAGTTGTATTTCCCACTTGCTGTGCGGTCTGCGCTAGGCTGGCGCTCTGTTGCAGGGAAACTTGGCTAGTGGGCATGGCAGGCTGGTCTCAGACCTTCAGGTCTTCAGGACAGGAGACAGCTACCCATTTTCAGCCACCCTCAGTAGCACACTGCTACTTCTGCAGGGTCTGGAGCTCCTGCATCTGTTCCCTCGGCTATTCCTGTGTCTCCCCAGCACACGGTGTGCTGGCCTCACTTTGTGCCCAGCTAACTCTCACATAATTAAGGGGCTTTTCTTAGCTGTCCTCTTAGACTGAAATTGCCAAGACACGCCATTCCCAGCACTTTGTTTTCCTTTCCTGGATAATTTTTTTCTGCACAGCATTTTCCACACTACATCTGCCATGTAGAAAGGGATGGCAGTTTTAATCAATGCCATATAAATAAATGTCTGACATGTGGTATGCATTCAGTGTTGACTGAGTAAATGAAAGGACATGACTTCAGACAAGTTTGAAGACCTCTGAACTTTTCTGTCTCTTCATAGGCCATACCTTCTAATAGGGAAAATAGGCACTGGTGGGAGCATAAATTGTTATAGTCTCCATGAGAAACAATCTGGCTGTACCTCTAGAAAGCTTGTAAAGCTTATGCGCCTTTGATCTGTACATACTGCTCATACTTGTGAAAACTGCCCTGGCTCATTCACACTACATCAATACTGAACAGTAGGGGGCTTGTGATTGAGTGCTTTGTAATTTGAGAAGAATGAGGATGCACAGGTTGCATCATTGAAAGGGAAACAGAGGTGAGAGTTGATATATTTGTGCTCTATTTGGCAGTTGTGTAAGCAAGCATTTTGGGTAGATGAGCTAATCCCAGTGACTGGGGCAGCAGGTCCTGTGCGCAGGAAAGGAGTCCAAGTGAGGCTTTCTGCTTGTAGTCTTGCACATGAATTATGAGTGCTCAGACTTGTGGAGTGTTTGGAGCACTAGGGGGTGGGTGGAAAGCCTCTTGCCAACACCTGGCACCCAGAAATAGATCCTCGGGTCGGAAGTGAGGCTTGTCCTCCTGCTATGCCACGCCCCTGATTCAGATGTGCTCCCTTGGATTTGGTCTGTCATTGCTACACTGGTGTGCCCAGTCCCCAGGGACAACAGTAAGGTCTGCATACAGTGGGTTGTTAGAGGTTTTCTCTGTCAGCTATATCCACAAATTGGCCTAGGGTGGTTGGAGTGCACATTTTAGTGAGTAAAACTTTCTGCGCTGCATCTGCTCACCGCTGTCTGCTCCTCCCCATCACTCTGCGCTGCATCTGCTCACCGCTGTCAGCTCCTCCCCATCACTCTGCACTGCATCTTCTCACCGCTGTCTGCACCTCCCCATCACATAATAGCACTTCCTTTCTTACCAGAATTAGACTTTCTGAGTTCCAGTGGAATTTTTCTGTTGTACTTTTTTTTAAGTTTGTAGGTAAAAATTTACACCTAGTCATACTGCGAGAAGCTTTTAAATTTTCCACATGAATGGAGTAATAGGGATTGGAGAAAATTAGGCTAGGGTCAGGGCAGTAGTCTGACTTTAAATCCAAGTTAGATGTGCAAACCCACCTGGCATAGTCATGGCCCTGGACTCGGAGTGAGTGAGTGTGGAGCAACCTGGCCTCGTGGACAGAGTTAGCAGTGAGCCTTCACGGTCATGTAGCTGGAGGTCTCTTAATTTCTGTACCCTCCTAACACCCTCTTCCCCCATAGTCTGTGATCTAGCTCTGAAGATTATCTGACCCCTTGTTAAGAAATTTCATAATTTATGACATTATGAAATAGTCTAATGGAAATCCTGCAGAACAGTGCTGAGTGTTTAGGCAGCTGACATTAACATAAGGCAGGTGCCATTGATAGGCAGGTCACCAAGCAGGAAATGAAAACAGTGACTGTGTTATTAAGGGCAGTACTTATTGGCTAAGATGCCCGTCATGCTATTCTGTGCCAGTAAGTAGTGATAGCTCATGCTCCTTGCTCAGACGCGAGGACCTGGAACGCCAGGTCTCGTACTGTGGGCATTCCGGCTCCTGTTTTTCCCAGCAGAGTCATTTGTTACAACCCATTCCTTATGAGGTCTTATTTTTATGCAGTGAGCTCACATGATTCAATTTCTTTTCTGTCCTGTTATTTATTATTACTGTTGTTGTACCTAGTGCTGTATATGAAAACCCAGATCCTCATGCACATTGCACCCCAGCTTCCATTCTTTTAAAAGTCACATTATTTCATTTCTGTCCTCTTCTGTAAAGGAAACAGCACACATTGCTGATACATGGTCACCAAACCAATTAGGCAGATGGCTGTAGCTCAGGTCCATACTAGTGTGCCCTGATGACTCTCTGAGATTCATGTTGGGGAACCCCAACCAGTTAGGTAAAATGGTAGCCCTTAAGTCCTTGGGACTGTCCCAGTAAAGAGTAAAGAAGTAACAGAGAATACCTGGCAGGTATTCCAGGGAGTTCCAGGGCAGGATTGGGAACTTTGGGTGAACTCTGTAGCCTGTGGAGGGTATGTGCTCTGATGAGTCCTATAGCAGGGTCTGCACAGAGAAGGGTACCCCTTCTGTACATCTGAGTGGCATTTGTGTCTGGTTTTGTTTGGTTTTAAAGATTAGACATTTAAAGGGGGCAACTAGGTCAGTGGACCAGAGATGAGCATGAAATAGATTGACAGTGGTGGAGCACAGGCTCCCAAGCCAACCTCCGCCTTCAGCGAGAATCTGGGAGATGTGGGTTAACATACTCCCAGGCCAGCCTATGGAGTGAGTAAAGATACAGTGAGTCCAGGCTGTATCCTGTCTAGGAAATGTGTTTTCAAGTCCTGTGTTCTGCTGGTCACAGGCTGCAGATGATTCCCTATCCTGGAGCAGCCATAGAAGGGGCCAATGTAGTCAGCCCATGGCCTGAAAGTGACAAAGGCAACGAAAGCTATGAGGACAGAAACTTGTCCTGTGAGTCCTTGTAGAGGGGATGTAGCTGTAGCAAAACATTCAGTTATTTCTGCTGTAAGGGCCAAAGGCTGTCCCACACCAGTGTGCCTGGGGCCTGGCACAGAATAGGCTCTCAGCAGATATTTATCCAGTGATTGATACCCTCAGTAAAAGACGGGGTCCTGACACCCAAATGCAATTCTAGAATGGTCCACATGCTCTTCACTGGCCTGGCTGACACAGGATAAAATGGAGTGCCTGAATGGACTCTTGGAGAAGCAGACAAGCTTTTTGTTTGTTTGTTTGTTTGTTTTTGTTTGTTTGTTTCTGGAAAGCAGACCATAACTTCTCCATTGTGATAACTTGTTCTCCTTTGTCTTCACAGAGACTAATAGACAAGTCACGCGTAACCTGTGTCAAATGGGTTCCTGGTTCGGAAAGCCTTTTCCTAGTAGCCCATTCAAGTGGGAACATGTACTTATATAATGTGGAGCACACTTGTGGCACCACAGCCCCCCACTACCAGCTTCTGAAGCAGGGAGAGAGCTTTGCCGTGCACACTTGCAAGAGCAAATCCACGAGGAACCCTCTCCTTAAGTGGACGGTGGGCGAGGGGGCCCTCAACGAGTTTGCTTTCTCCCCAGATGGCAAGTTCTTAGCATGTGTGAGCCAGGATGGGTTTCTGCGTGTTTTCAACTTTGACTCAGTGGAGCTGCACGGTACAATGAAAAGCTACTTTGGGGGCTTGCTTTGTGTGTGCTGGAGCCCAGATGGCAAGTACATTGTGACAGGTGGAGAGGATGACTTGGTGACAGTCTGGTCCTTTCTAGACTGCCGAGTAATAGCTAGAGGCCATGGGCACAAATCCTGGGTCAGTGTTGTAGCATTTGATCCCTATACTACTAGCGTAGAAGAAAGTGACCCTATGGAGTTTAGTGGCAGTGACGAGGACTTCCAGGACCTTCTTCATTTTGGCAGAGATCGAGCGAACAGTACACAGTCTAGGCTGTCCAAAAGGAACTCTACAGACAGCCGCCCTGTAAGTGTTACCTATCGGTTTGGTTCAGTGGGTCAGGATACACAACTGTGTTTATGGGACCTTACAGAAGACATCCTTTTCCCTCACCAACCCCTCTCAAGAGCAAGGACACATACAAATGTCATGAATGCCACCAGTCCACCTGCTGGAAGCAATGGGAACAGTGTCACTACACCTGGAAACTCTGTGCCCCCTCCATTGCCACGGTCCAATAGCCTTCCACATTCAGCAGTCTCCAATGCTGGTAGCAAAAGCAGCGTCATGGATGGGGCCATTGCCTCTGGGGTCAGCAAGTTTGCAACTCTGTCGCTGCACGACCGGAAGGAGAGACACCATGAAAAAGACCATAAACGAAATCATAGTATGGGACACATTTCCAGCAAGAGCAGTGACAAACTGAATCTAGTTACTAAAGCCAAAACGGACCCAGCTAAAACTCTGGGAACATCCCTGTGTCCTCGGATGGAAGATGTTCCTTTGTTAGAGCCGCTGATCTGTAAAAAGATAGCTCATGAAAGACTGACTGTATTGGTTTTTCTTGAAGACTGTATAGTCACTGCTTGTCAGGAGGGATTTATTTGCACATGGGCAAGGCCTGGTAAAGTGGTAAGTTTTAATCCTTAATGCTGCACCAGATCGAGAACTTGACTAGGTAGTGATTTTCCTTGTGGGAGGGGTGGGATGTACAATGAATGTGAATGACACTTCTTAATGTAAATCTAAATGCATCAGAGCCATAATTTTGGATACTGCATGCCATGTAATTCTGAATCATTTGATAATCCACCTTAGAGCATTTAAAAATATATAATCAGACTAATTGCCAGCCAAACCAGTCATCCCTCTGGATATATAGAGTCCCAAAGTTAGCATTCCTGTATCAGACTATTCCGGTTATAGGGAAATCATGACAGTGGAGAAATAATGACATTAAAATGCTAACGTCGAAATTTATGCTTTAACTGGGATATTTCTGCGTAACTCCTCAACTAGATTGTTATGCACCTGGTCAGTGTATGTTCAGTACAGATGGCCATTAATTATCACTTATGGTCCAACTTTTTATCTTAAATCATAAAATGTTTAGGAATCTATGAAATTTAACTTAGGAATAAAGCGTTCATCAGGGTTGATTGATATTATTTTTACATTGTCTGGCAATCCACAGAAAGAAAAGAGCCTTAATTTTTAAAACCCATTTTAGTCATTTTATGACAATTAAAATTGTTTAATAAACATCGTTTTTCAAAGAAGCAGTTTGTAGAACTCTGATTGCAATTGTGCCCTAAACTCCCCACATGTCCAGACCCCCTGGAGTTAGGATGCTGGGCCAAGGACACCAGCCGCATCAGCTGAGACTTGTGTGTTAGATGTGCATTGCTTGTGTTTTTCCCAGCAGGGAAAAAGAGGTTCTTCTGTTTTGTTGGGGGGAGCTTTATTTTAGGGTCAGGAAGGTGTGGCTGGAAGTCAAGGGCAGGCTTCTCAGTTCTGCTTTGTGTGGACCGTTAGTTTGTCCGGGCTGCAGGATACCTTCTGACACGGCATTGGGGAGGGGAGTCAGTTCCCCCTCAGGGAAAGCACAAAGTACCCACCCCCTTCGTGTTCTTGAATGGTAGCTGTGAGTCCAGGAGGACTCTTGGAGACAGATGCTGGTGCAGGACTCAGATCATACCCTTGGAGTCCTGTGTCCCCCTCAGGAGCAGTGCTGTGTGGCTTTGCCCCTGTAGCAGGAAAGTGGTGGGGATTGCAGTTTGCTTCCAGCTCCTTAGGTCCTGCTCAGCTGTTCAAGAATTTCTTTTAATCTCTAGTTTTTACAGGTTTACTGGAGATTTTCCAGTTCTTTGAGCTGGGTATTTTGTGTCAGAATGATATTTGTTAATTTGGAATATTTAGGATTATTTCTGTCTGGTACCCCTTTGTCATTAACTATAGCAGTAGTGACCATTTGTATTGCCCTGAGGAGTGGATATGACTCAGTAGCAAAGATCTGGCAGCTTTCATGTCTGCAGTGTCAAGACTCTGGTAGACAGCAGTCGTTCACCTGGCTTCTCTCTCCAGAAACCAGACCAGACCCAGGCCCCTTCCCATGCTCCTCCTTGTTCATGGCTAGACCAGTGCCCCCATCCCTGTCCTGTTCCTCCTTGATGAAGGTTTCTGTTTAATGTGACAGCCACTGAGACTGTCATGATGATGATGCCCATGAGATGATGGCAGCTTCCAGGATATCTCACCCATATGCCAAGACATTTTTGTGTCCCTGAGCAGGTGCTCATGTCCCATCTGCCTTGGGAATATACTCCTTAGTTCTTAGGGTTAACTGATCTGAGGGAGCAAAGACTGCCGCCATGAAGACTGTCTGAACTTCAGAGGTCAAATTGGGCTGCCAGGTGGGCAGGTTAGAAATGAACACTTGATGTGCAGTTTCTGAAATTTACTTTCAAATGCTTCTGAGGCATTGAGTATGCAGTTTCCAAATTCAGGACTTTGTATTTGGCTCAAATAGAGTGGCCAATCATAGGTAAGTAATATTTATGATGAAGATATGCTGATCTCTCAATTGTGAAGCTATCTGCTGGCAAGGGAGCCATCACATGTGTGCTTGTGAACCCAGCACAGATAATGGGCACTTATGGATCTGCTGGGATGCTGAGAGGGCTACCGAAGAGTCACTTGCTGCTGGGAATTGGGAGAGCAGAACAAGAGGTGGATACACTGTTTCCTTTAAAGGGGGAATGAAAACAGGCCCCAGCTATATTGCCTGATAGAGGCCTGTGAATTCTTTTCTGCATCCCTATGATAATGTCACAGTTTGTGATTTGGGGTTTGGTCACAGTCACTTCCAATTTCTGCTGCTAAGTATAGCATCGGTTAATGTCTATTCTGGAAACCCTGTTTGGGGCCTTCTGCTGTGTCTCTTAATCTCCTGGACTTCCCTGCCCTGTTCAGGAACTGGTAAGAGTCCAGGGTCAGTTGTAGAGGGGCTGTCTTAGCTGCATGATCTGGCCCAGGCTGGCCCCTGCATGCAGGGTAATGCTGCCCCAGGCCCACTCTGCCCCCCCGACTGATTCCTGCCCCCCTTTCTTTGACAGCCGGCAGAGCAGTTCTGCAGGCAGGAGGACAGAGTGCAAGGTGTTCTCCAAGACCAGAGCTAAAGGTGCGGCAGCTCCAGAAGAGGGCGCTGGAGGGCGGGGGCTCCTTCCTCCTGGTGCCCTGCAGACAGAGGTGGTGGGTGTTAAGGGGTTGTGTCATGATGGTTTCTGATCTCCAAAGAATGATGCATAGGGAGGGCTACCCTGCTTCCACAGTAGTCACCCAGAGAAATTTGGGGAGCATGTTTGTAATTTTCTCACCAAACTTTGAGCTTCCTCATCAAAACTTCCCTGTTTCTCCGTTGAGCAGTCTATTTTTAAAATAATTTTTTTAAAAAAAGATTTATTTAGTGCTGGAGAGATGGCTCAGCAGTTAAGAGCATTGCCTGCTCTTCCAAAGGTCC
>LOJH01006534.1:11239-31938 GCA_001685095.1 Ellobius talpinus
TGTAATGAGGTCTGGTGCCCTCTTCTGGCCTTCAGGCATACACACAGAATATTGCATACAGAATAAATAAATATTTAAGAAGAAATATTTATTTATTATATATACAGTGTTCTGTCTGCATGCCTGTAGGCCAGAAGAGGGTGCCAGATCTCATTACAGATGGTTATGAGTCATTATGTGCTTGCTGGGAATTGAACTCAGGGGTCCTCTGGAAGAGCAGCCAGGGCCCTTAACCTCTGAGCCATCTCTCCAGCCCTCTGTTGAGCATTTTCATGGACAAGAATGTCTCTGGTAGCTAGCCCTCAGAATAAAAGAGCTTTTGGCAAGAAGAGGGTCTTACAGGCAGGAGTCGAGTCCCCATGGTGTTGTCCCGCGAGGGCCCCGCTGTACAGGTAGAGCCTGCTGTCTGTGCTGCTCGCCCACCGCAGACGCCAGCTGCACTGTAGCTGTGGTGAATCAGCCCCAGCCTGGTCCCACTTTACTCTTTCTGTGCGTGCCATGCTGGGACTGAGCCAAGGGATTCAACCCCTGCCATGCTGGCGCTGCACTTCTGAGCCACAGCCTGGCCCTTTGAGAGGCTTGGAAGTTGTGCCTTCTTTGAAAAGCAAATGTCCCTGAGAGATTGGGTGACACCTGCGGCCAGTAACTGGCCTCCAGATCAGCCTCC
The DNA here is from genome assembly GCA_001685095.1 of Ellobius talpinus. Lineage (NCBI taxonomy): Eukaryota > Metazoa > Chordata > Mammalia > Rodentia > Cricetidae > Ellobius > Ellobius talpinus. The sequence goes on from LOJH01006534.1 coordinate 11,907, forward strand.
AGGGGTAAAGAGCTTTAAGGTTGTCTGCTATGCTGATTGAGTTTAGTAGTGTTTTGAGAGCCACTTAGGTCAGGATGAAGAGTGAATGTTTTGAGAAAGCCCACATTCTGAAATCAGGTGTGACAAGGGCTATAAAACTTGGCAGTTTCTGTGGGGCGTGTACACATCCCACCCCAGGATGCCCCCTCTGGCGTCTTAAAACACCCAGGGCCATTTCTCCACATCCACATTCTGAATTTTTAATAAATTTAACATACTGAATTTGTGCTAAAATGAGTGAGCCTGCCTTAGCACAATGTGTGTCCCTGTCTGTAAGGTCCTCTCACTTCTCGCTGGAGGGAGATATTTTCTTCTTTGTTGAGCAAGCTCAAAGTGTGAGGAGGAATAAGACACAGGACATGTTGGGCCAGAAAAAGGTCCTGTGGAAACCCCAATGCCACCACCAGTCTATCTGACCACTTGAGGAAAAAACTAGGACCAGCGTTTAGTGGTGGCTTTCCAGTGACTGATGTTGGAATGCAGACTGGGGGCAGTCATGGCTGAAGGGGTCCATGGTCCCTTTTGCCTCTTGGTTCAGAGCCAGTTGCACCATTGAGGCTTGTCCTCTGTTGAGGTCTCATCCCTCACCCATGGAGCCTCCATGCACTTTTCCACGTAGGCCTGGTCCTGAACTTGAAGGTTGGAGTTTGGTTTCTAAGGCTGAACATCCGGGAATGCATGGGGGAGCCCCACACCCACCAGGCCGTTTCTGTCCAGAGCATGCTGTCTACTTGGGCTGACTGGACCACCACGAGCTGGCTTAGGTTAACAAGGTGCTCATCAAAGTGCTGTGCATTGTCCCAGGGATAGGACGGCAGTGTGGCGTTAGTGAAGCCTGCGGCTCTCTGTGGAAAAGCTCTTGTATACAACCGTTACCTTGAGACTCAGATCCCAAGTTCAACTGTAAGGACATGTTCTTCTGGAGGAGCAATGTCACACTGATGCAGAACTTTTCATTAATGCTGCAACTGTTACATTATCTTTGTGTCATGGCTCAATTTCTGACTCTTGAGTTAAAAGTGTAAAAGTCCTGCATTTTAACTTCTGTGTACTTGGCTTTTAAAGATTGTTATTAGGTGACATTCTGTAAAGTTGTATGAGTATTTATCTTCAGTGAGAGTCAAGGTAAATGTGTGTTTCCTTTCTTACATTTTCATCTGATCTCCTCACAACTTGAATACATTTCCTGAAGAGCCCTCCTGCTGTGAAACACCAGGAACTGAGCTCCTACTGTTGCAATAACTACTGAAGCTTGAATATCAGTGTTGTTACTCCTTAATCCTGAGAACCATGTTTCTGTTTCATTGCTTTGTTTTTTAGCTGTTCACTTGTCACTGTCACAGAAAAGAGACTAACTACATACTTGACATTCTGCAGTACTGGGGGCTCTCCTCTGTATATTGACATTGAATAAACGTGTGAATGCATTGTAAATGTAGATAATTTTCAATAAGTCATTTTCACATCTAAGCTTTACAAAAAAGAATCTCAGTGAGCCAAAAAAGAAAGCTGTTAAATGCTGTAAAATTAAGAGCCTCGTTAACATTTCTAGAACAAATAACCATGGAAGCCATCTCTTCCTACTGACTGTGTGGACTGCTGACGCTGAGCTTCAGGGCCGCAGTTCTGTGTGAGCTTGTCTGGATCAGGCCCTGGGATTCTCTTTGAAAAGGGTTCAGTGTAATGTGAATGCTAACTCTGGAGGGAGCTAGGCTCTGCAGCCACCTAGGCAGCCTAGTGAGCCAAGGGCATTGTGTGCCTCTGTAGGAGCTCTTCCCTCTCAGCACACTCCCACCTCACCCCTGCTGGGCGTCTTGGCTGGGGGACGGCTTTTGTCATCACCTAGAGCCCAGTGCAACAAGAGCGACAGGAGCAGGCAGCAGGTGACACTCCACTGGGGTCAGGCGGATCAGCCATGCATATTGTCCCTCAGTAAATAGACTTCACTAGTCACCTCCATCTCCAAATGCTTACATGCAAGAATTACAAGTGGATAATGTAACCCACAGGTGACATGCCAGGGTGACATGGTGAGAGTGAGCTGGACCAAGGTGCTCCCACTCACCTGTCAGCTCTTGTTTCCGGAGACACTGGGTTCTTGCTTAGCTGCCTCTCCAAGCTGCTGCTGGTCCTGTGCTCTCTGCCTTGTAGCCCCCACAGATAGTTCCAGGGTGTTTCCTTACTGCCTGACTCTGGGTGCAGACCGGGTTGACTGTGTGCTGCCAAGCAGGAGAGTTGTTCAAACCTGTAGCTCAAAGTGACCCTACACACACAGGAGCAGCACAGGGGGCTTTTTCTTAGAAACTAAATAGCTTTACAGGCCTAAAAGAGGCTAATGACATTTTCTCCTTTGTTTAAAGAAAACCATACCATTTGATTTTTTTAAGACATAGCTACTGTATACTTGGAGAAAAAGAGTTGTCCCTTCGTGTAGGGCTACCTGTAGATGTGGGTGCCATGTTGTAGTTAGTGGTTCTGTAGCAGCTCTGTCTTGGAGCCGTGCCTCTGAAACCAGCCTCTGCTTTTGGGTGGACTCTGGGCAGCTCCTGGAGGGGATGAGCCAGAGAAGATTTCCTCTGTGGCAAACTTCAGGGCCCGGCGGGTCACGAAATGAGGGCCTTAGCTGGCCCTTAACGTACAACCTCAGAGAAGCCTTCAGCCGCTTGCACATTTCATTTTCTGTCTTTCCCCAGATGTCTGTAAAGAGTTTGACTATTTTCCCTTTTCTCATCAGAGATCAGGTTATGTAGCCCCTTTGTGCCGCCTTCAATGTGGCCTCTCAGTGGGTAGGTCAGGGCTAGCTAGTGAACAAGGCCCACAACCCAGCAGGACCCAGGGTCCCAGGACAGTAAGTCACAGCACTGAGTCTGGTTACTCTGACCTCTTTCATATACCTTATACAGAAGTGTGCTTTCTTTCTAGGTTTTCTCTGGTCTTTGCTGTAGAGTGTATGGAATAGAGTAATGGATTCTTGAGCTCAGACAGATAGGGGGACACACCCAGGGCAAAGAGCAGAAGTCTTTGCATAGTACAGCATCCAACCAGTTATAATCCATCTCAGCAACATCTGCCAGGGCAGGCAGGAAAATGGACTCGTTCTTTGGTGGTTCTGGTTTCTAAGGCACAGTATTGTTTTTATTGTATATCCTGGTGGAATAAGGCTTAATTCTATTAGCATTGTATTATTGTAAATTAGAATATCTAACCCAAACCAAGACCTGGAGTATTTTGTTGTGTAATTTTGAAATGAAATATCCAGCAATGTTGGCAAATTTGGTGAGACCAGAAGAGCTCAGGTTCAAGAGTTGTCTTATCCCTGGGGCTAGGGTCTCTGCTGGAAAGACCTTCTCTCAGTTTTGTGAAGCCTGTACATAGTGCTAGGCTGGCACACACAAGCTCTTCCTGTGTGCCATCTCTAATCTTGACTCACTCGTCCCCTAGCAGAGAAATCAGAGGAGGGCTGCAGAACCACCACGCTTTGGTACGAGAGTGTCTTTTGCCTTGACACTGCTTCAGTGGGGTGTGGCCATTTCCCCTTCCACCTCCCAGGCTTTATACTACAGCATGGACTAATGATGACAGGCTGGGGTGTAGCTTAGTGGAACTCAACCTCCCCCCAACCCCATAAAGGGTATATTTTACATTCTCTTTCTTTAGGGGAAAAGGGGTTTCATACAGGGTCTCCTGTAGCCCTGGCTGGCCTGAAATTTCCTGTGTGGCTGAAGGCCTCTACTTCCCAAGTGCAGGAGTATTAGGCCTCCACTGTAGATTCTGCAAAGACACATCCTAAGAGTAAATAATGTTGAGGTCAGTGTTCTCATGATGAGTAACAAAGCGAGGCGGTCTTGATCTGGGTGCTGATGCTGGGCAGGCTCTGGTCCTGCGCTAAGGCCCTTCCCTGTTCTACAGTTTTCAGTTTCTGGTGGCCTGTGCTGGCTTCACACATTCTTCTAGGGACCAGCAGGCCAGTGTACTCAGGAGCCTGTGACCAAAGGGTCAGGGAACTGGAGGCCAGGTCTATCTGGTTCTCATTTCACCTTCGCGATAGTCTTCCTGTCTATGGTGGAGGGCCCCGAGGTCCTGGCCTCCACTCATGGCCAGGGCTGACATGGCAGAAGTGAACCCCCACTGAGACAGCCCAATTCTCTGACATTTGAGTGGGATTGCAGGAGTTGAAAGGTAGGTAGATGTGATCCGCTGGTTGAGGAGACCTAAGTGTGCTCACCTTGGCTTAGTGGCCAGGATAGTGCACATGATGGAGAGAAAGGACTGGTTCTCCTGGACTCCTGAGCACACTGCGGACAATGAGGGCCTTGAGCAAGTGTTGACTCTGGGCTAGGACAAGACAGATTCAGTGAAAGCTGTATGTCACTGGGAGCTAGAATCCTGGAGGCCTGGTGATGTTTGGAAACTCCTCATCCACAGAATTGCAAGAAAAAGGACACAGAGGCCACCAGGCTCTTGTTGACTCTCATGGCAATCATGAATCACTTGGCCACCAAATATCAAAGATGGGGCCTGTCCAAGTTGAAATGTGCACTGTCCCAAGCAGTGTGCTTCAAAGGCTCTTAGACACTCGCCTTTGAGAGTTATTTGATTATGTACTGTAATAAGTTGGGATATATTCAGTTAAAATTTATTTCTCCTGGTTCCTAAGTCATTAACTATTGTTTAAAAATCGTGCGTCTCCCATATGGTTGGCATCACTCTTCCACTGGCTGGCCATGGCCATGGCAACACCTACAGAGACAGGGTAGGCCACCTCTGTCTGCAGTGCTACTCAAGGCACAGAAGGCGGGTCACATACTGAAGTGGCTGCTGTCCTCGACCTCAGCTTGGGTGGACCAGGGCCACTGTATCCTGGGCCTGTTTGCATCTGCCTTCCCTCACTGGCGTGGTGGGTTTACAGGAGGTATGGGGCGTGGCTCTTTGTGCACTGAGGGGATAAGAGCTCCTACAGATGCAGATCAGGGCCAGTTGTTATATTCCATCTGTTCTTGCCTCTTGGCTTTGTCTAGACCAATAGATTTCAACTCTGATAAGAAACTGCAGGTCAGATGGCTTGCAGTGGGCCAGCTGTTTCCTAGCTCCCTCCAACAAGGTGTGGGATGAAGCTGATGACCCATTTATGACTGTCAGCCTCATTTCTGCACTAAGTCTTTGAAAATGTAGCAGTGTTTACTTAGCATTAAATGTCATTTATAAATAATACTCAACAAGTAAATAATTCTTTGGGACGGCTAAAGGATGTTTGTTTCCACGGACCCCCCCCTTTTTGAGTTCTAATGCTGCACTACTGTAATCTTCAGATTCCTAAGAAATGAGCACCAAGCCCTGCCATATTGCCCGCAGAGTAATCAGTGCTGAGGATTATGAGTGCCCTTGGCTCTGAGGCAGTTCTGAGGGCATTGGGAGCTCATCTTACCTGTTGCAGCTGCAGGACTCCCCACCCAGGGCCTGAACTCCTTTCATGTACCTGTAGGGCCTCTTCACTGGAGGTCAGCTAAACTAAGGGAGAAGGGGAAATGCCTTAAGTGCCACTAGACTCTGTCCTTGGAAGCCACCTGGCTTAGGGCCTGGTCTGACCTGACAAGCCAGAGGTGGAGCTGGTGACCCTGTCTGCAGCTGCAGTATCTGAGCTATGCCTTCTCCTAAAGGCTCTGATGGTCCTCGGTAGACACTTGTATCTATGCTAGCTGGTGTTTGGGGCACAGGACAGTGCTCTGAGAGGAATTAGCTAGGTGGAACAGGGAGTGTGTTAAAGCCCTGGTTTCCAGTCCTTGGAAAGGCATGCAAGCCTGGGAAAAACGCTGGCAAAGGGTGAGCGCCGGGGCTGTCTGCTGCCCCCGTGTCTTGCTGGATTAATGGAAACTGCTTTGTTCGCAGGGCTTGTTGTCATCCCCAGACCAGGCCAGTTCTCCCGGTGGGACTGTAGTGTAGCAGCTGCAGTGCTGCTCCCAGGCCCCCGACACGTGTGGACTGAGGGAGTGACAGACGACAACGGAGCCATGAGCTGCGCTGGAGCCACAGGCAGGCGGCAGGCAGTGGCAGCCTGTAGGGCTGTGTGGAGCTGCTAACCCAAAGAGTTGCTTCCATTTTTAAATCAGTCTGTTGGGGCTGCAGTAAAAAATGAGAAATGGAGTTTTCTTGCTTTTTACTCTAAAACTCAATGTAATTAAATCCCATGTATAATATATATACATATATACATAGTGTAAAGTAAAATGTTTCTTGGACAAGAAACCTCAAATTCAACTGTTATGAATAGCACTTGGCTCTGGTTTTGCACTGATCTATTTTATACTTTAGGTAGTCACTAGACAGCCTGGGATGCACTCATGAAGACAGTTGTCACCTTCTGAATTAAATACATAATTCAGAAAGACAGATGCTGCAATCATAGATTAAAAAAACTGTTTGCACTTAAAATAGTTTAATGCTAATAGAAAATGACTTTGAATATGGGGATAGTGGACTCCCAGCTTCCATAACATGGAGTGAAGATGTCCTTTTTATCTGTTAACATTTATTTTATTACTGTTGTTTCCAATGCAATCAAGCCTGTATTATATATGTAAATAATGTAATTCTGAAATGGGGGAGTTACTTCACTAGTAATTTTCATCATTTAAGAGTGATATTTCTAATTCACAAAAACATTAATATTAAAATTATCTTGAATATACTATTTGTTTATCCTTTTTTAACTGACGCTGTGATTTTTTTGTTGTTGTTCTGGCCTCACTCATTGGTTGGTATAGAATTGCTCTACTCTTTGTCTGTCACATCCCTTGATCCCTCACTGCCAGTCCAGTGTAAGGCTGACTGTGAGAAACATGTCTCATTTGAGAATTCTTGGCTCTGGGCCAGTCCTCACAGTCCAACATACCGCAGGAGCTGCTCAGGCCTGCAGACTCTAGTGTAAGCACGTAGCCTTTTCCTTATGGTTTGGGGTCCATCTGCTGTCCTTGAAAGCTGAGAGTACACACTAAGTTTCCACAGCTCCATCAGCTGCACCATGACTCAGTTAGCTCAGACGTCATCACACGGGGCTTCCGGAGGGCTGACGTCAGCAGGCGTGCATCTCTGTGCTCAGGTCCAATTCCCTGCCCACTTGTAGCTGCTATAGGTGATACCTAGAGACAATGCCTGTATTTCCAAGCAGGAGGACCTTTCTCACCTTTTAAAGAATCATACAGAGCCAGGCCCTTGAAGGTTTTATGTGCCGAGACTGTCATGAGGTGTCTGAGACATTTCTCCATTGATCCCATTAACTAGGGGCATGTGGAAGGAGTGTGGGGCTTTTGCTAGGTTGCCTGAATTTGTAGCAGCTGTGGCTGAGCAGGATGATGCTACTGCACAGTTCACACACCAATGCAAGCCCAAGTCTGTCTTTATGCACATTAGGTTCCTGGCTCCCAGGTCAGGGAAGCCACTCACTTCTGCTGCTGCCTTAGCCTTGGAAAGGTGCATGGAACCTAGCAGTCTCCTGAAGCAGCTCCATTCTAGATCCTCCCTGTCTGCAGGGAGTGACGGAAGACACGTTAACAGCAGGGCAGTGTGGAAACTGAAGCACCGCCTGAAGAGACCTCCAGTTGTATTCCACAGCTCTCACTGACCACCGCTCAGGGTCCAGGGTCCTGGGTCCTTGCCGTGCCTTGACCCAGTCTGTCACCTTTTGTTTCCATTTGACCAGCTGTGCTGAAAGCTGTCAGATGTTTCCTAGTTTATCTCAGATGACTGTGCCAGTAACAAATTTTCCTGGCTTTGTTCCTAATATTGGTCCCTAGCCACATGGTCTAATGTGCCTTCCAGATGGTCTTATAACTGCCCCAACACCATGGATAAACAGTGTCCAGCAGGTCCTGGAGCCATAGGAAGTGACAGCTCACTTACCTGTTACTGTAGGACTTGATGGATGTCACTCCACGTGTGGGGCCTGGGGCAGAGGGAAGGCTGCATCATAGTGTCTTCAATCATAGCAGACAGAAGAAGGTGAGACTTTACTGCTTTTCCAGCACAGACTGCTGCGGTGACAATTCAAACACTTGGCAAGCAGTTGCCGTTCAAATTCTGCTGCATGTGAGAATCCACGGTGCACTGAGCTGATAGGCTAGGCCCATAGGAGGCAGAAAAAGCCAAGAGGTTTCCCCTCAGGTCCTTGCTGCAGCCTTTCCAGATACTGGTTCTCTGCTCCAACCCAAGCTCAGCCCAGCCTTTCAGGTCCTACTTTGGGCATGCTGTCATGCCCACTCAGCTGGTTTCTGTCTCTGGTTCCCTTGTGTGTTGGGCTGGCTGAAAGCCTGGATAATGCCTACTGGACTAAGACTCCTAAACCAACAGCAAAGGCAGGACAGCCCTTTTCCAGGGCCACACCACGCTTTCAAAAGAGTGCAGGAGACACCCACCAGCCCTGGCTCTATCCATTCTAAGCCTCATACCCAGAGTATTCCATGCCCGCACTGCCCTCTGCTATCCCATCTTCCTCTTACAGCCTCACTGCCCTTTGACTCCTGGCACTGCCCCTACCCACCCATCTGTCTAGTGGCCTGAAATTCGGGCCAGTAGAGTCCTGAGTGATGGGGTCAGATATTTGAGACTCAACACTTCCCTGGGAAGTTTTGCTTTTTAAATGGTACATATATTCGTGGTTTTTTTGTGTTTTTTTTCTTTTTTTTTCGTTTCTGTTTTTGAGACAAGGTTTCTCTATAGCTTTGGTGCGTGTCCTGGAACTAACTCTTGTAGACCAGGCTGGCCTCAAACTCACAGAGATCCACCTGCCTCTGCCTCCTGAGAGCTGGGATTATAGGCATGCGCCACCACCGCCCTGATTTAAATGGTATATATATTTGAAAAGATGATAAAAGAAGGCATACTCAATTCCTTTGTTCCATAGGGCTGAGTAGAGCCTAGGTCACTACACTGCTAAATGAGTACTTACCATGAACGCACAGGGCCTGGGCTCTATCCCCAACATAGCAAAAGCAAAAACGGAAGCCAAGAGGCTTAGGAGGATTTTGTCCCCAGGTCCAGCTGTCTGACAATGCTTTTGCCATTTTGAATCCACTCAGTATCATTCTTTTACATTTGTTCCCATCCCTCCACTGTAGTGGAATGGACTTTTAAGTGTGTGTGTGTGTGTGCACCCATGTGCAGAAAGAAGCACCAGGACACCTAGTGTGTCACTTACTGTTCTCTGCTCCATTGAGTCCCTTGGTGGCCAGCAAGCCCCAGAGACCCTCCTGTCTTTGTCCCCATCCTGCACTGTTCCCTGCCCTGGTGATCGGGTTCTAGGGGTATAACAGTACCAGCTTTTACATGGATGCTGTGGATCCAATTCAGGTCCTCTTCTCGAGCAGCAAGCACTCTGACCACTCCTTGTCTCCCTAGCCCCAGCCTTCTTTTTCTACCTGCTCCAAGCCACACTGACAACCAGACAACTGGTTCTGCATCCCTAAGGGAGTCTAGGCACTAGCAATCATGACATGGCCGCCACTCAAAGCTGGCACTCAGAGGACACGATGTCAGCCTGCCCAGCTGCGGCTCAGGAAAGCCGACACAAAGGAGTGGCTTGTAACACACTTAGATGGAGCCCATTCTGATGAGCCACTGTAACAGTACCTGATTCCTCGGTGGAAATCAGCAGTCTGCAACAGCACTCCTAGGAGGTACCACAGCCACAAGACCTGGAATACCTGCCAATCCTGTTGGGAAAACACTGAGGTACAATGTGCACAGCCGCCTCTCAACCAAGCCTAAGTCACTCATCACAAAGATTTTGATCTATTTGTTTTCTTGCTTTTTTTCCTTTTTCTTTCTGAGGCAGGGATACTCATTGAGTAGCCCAGGCTAGGATCTTCCTGTCCTCCACCTCCCCAGTGCTGGGATTACAGGCATGAGTTACCAAGCCCAAATCTTATGTTTTGATTCATATAAAAAGTCACCTCAAATCCTTACATTATGAAAATGAAATAAACCCTTGAATGAGGTGGTTTTACAAATATATTAAACTGGAACATTCAGTACAGCTGCTTTGGGGTTGCAAACACACGCGGCTCCAGGCTGTGGGTACAGATGGGCTGCTGGGCAGCTTGTCCCTGGGCCACCAAGCATTGTGTCAGGACCACCAGCACACAGGGCATCCTCTGGCCTGTCCACTCTCAGCCGCAGGGGCCTAAGCCTGCTCATAGTGCCTGCCCTTGCTCTCCAAAAGGGTTACCAGGTGGTGTGCTGCTCAGTATTCGCCCCCTTTCCTGTTGATCGTGGGCAGGTGATACTGTTTCAGGTGAGGTTTGATGTCCTTCTGTGTGTCTGTCTGGTAAAGAAGAACCACAGACACTGAATGGAGACTGAGTCCAGGCCCTAGAGCAGCCCCACAGAGAAGCTAGAGACTACTACCTTTTTGTTCGCACCAGCACACTTTAGGGGTCTCAACACAGGGACTCTTCCGTTTGCTCCAGTGCCCAACACTGACCGCAGCGCAGGACTGGAACACGATGACAGTCTGGTCACTCCGGACAGCCTCAGTTTAGGCAGTTCCATCAAGCTGGCAGGCCCTTGTCTTCTGGCACGACCCTCCTCTTGCCTCAGGGGCTGCTTCTTGAAACAGAACACTGATCAGTTCCCCTTCAGGAATCAACTCAAGCAAAGGACACTCTTTTTCCTGATCAAACTGCCTGGCTAGAGCTGGGATGGAAAGTACGGTGAACAGCCAGCCACAAGTGTATGGCAGCCTTCCCACAGCCCACCAGTAAAAAGGAGAGCCTCCCAGGAATCCTCCTCTGTTCTGCAGATCCTACCAAGCACTGGCCCTTAGCACAGCCTTAAGGCTGAGCTCTGGCCAGCTTGCAGTGAGGTGATGGGCCAGTGCAGGCTTAAAACACTGCAGCTATGACTGGGCTTTCTAGGCCCTGTTCACCCCAATAGGCCTTTGTACATCTTCAGGGTAAGAATTCATTTGTTTGCTTGTTTGCTTTTGAGATAAGGTCTCACTATATAGCCCTGGCTGGCCTGGAACTTGCCCTGTAGACCAAGATCTACCTGTTTCTGCCCCCTGAGTGCTGGGATTAAAGTTGTGTTCCACCACACCCAGTAGTTTCTGCATTGTTTAAGTACTGAAAAAAAATGCCTAGCATGTGAAGATTTGTGGAAAACTGTACAGCTCCCTGGAATAAGATTCTTCCACACTGGGTGCCCTCATCCAGGTGTGGCTTGCAAGCCACAGCCAGGAGACAGGCATAGCCTTCAGTAACTAGTGCCCATCTTGGATGTGACTGCACATTGGGGGTGAGGTGGGATGGAGGGATGCCAGCAGACAACAGTTTGAGGGTAGAGGGTGACACAGTTGAGCAGGCAGTTTGGAGGCCATTTATGGTTGTAGGAGCTGAGGGAGAGGAGATTACCATGTGGGCCTGGGCATCTGAGGCCCCCTGGGAAAGACAGCCTGGGGAATGCAGGAGACACTGCACAAGTACACTTGCTTCCTGGCCAAAGCTGCAGGAGACACTGGCTGCAGAGGCCCCATGTGATCGGAGCTGCCATACACAGTAAAAGTGGGAGAAACAACTGACTGGTGAGAGGCTACAGGTAGAATTTAGGTACTAGCCCCAGGCTGTACAGCTGGCAGAACTCAGCCAATGGGTACCACACGTCAGGATGCAACAGGACAGGTGGAAAGGAAGATGGAGAGTGCACAGTGAAGCTGTCATGTCAGGAGGAAGAGTGCAGAATAATACTGCTCACCATCCGTAGCTAGGGCTACAGTGGCTTCTTAGTACCTCCTGCTGGGGTCATTCTCAAGACATACGCAGATGTGACCACAAAGGGCCTTGGTGCAGAACAGGTACTTGCACATGGCTATCCGATCAGATACCCATGGAATGGTCCCCTCTCTGGGCTTACACACATGTTCTAGTGAGGCAGAAAGGGCCTAGGTAGTTGGAGGCAGATCCATATTACCTGGAGCAATTAGAATATTCCTAACATGAGACTGTAATAACATGGTGTTCAGGACTCAGTTGACATGGTGCCCTTTGGAACGGATGTGTCACTAACCTCCACACCTTGTGGTGGCCTCCTCAGAAACAAGCTATGTAAAGGCTTCCAGTCTCTACCCAGCTCACTGATTTCAGCTCATACCTGCTTTCTGCCCTCCTTTGAGAATGACCAGTTTTGCCTGGATGACTCTGGCACCATGGGGTACTTCGGGAAGAAAGCGCTTCTGTGGTTGGCTAGGGTCTGTGTCTCAGCTGCCCTACAGGAGAGGAAAAGAATGTGGCCCATCTCTGATAATGGCTCCAGAGCTTAGCTGCTTCAGCTACAAATATGCCCTTCATTGTGGCCATTCATGCTTTTCCCCACAGAACTACAAGAGTCCTTTTCTTCTCTTCCTGTACAAACTCAGTGCTGTCTGGGAACAAAAGTTATCTTAACCGTGCAGTATTGTACGTGGCCTTCGTAGGGCCAACCCGTCAAATTCAGGAGTGTATAGATGTGTGAGGTTAGGTGCCCTTGGTAAGTCCCTCCCGCCGAGCACTTAGAAAACCCTCTAGAGCTAGGTGGCATACATACCACTCAGTGAACTTATGTTGACTATCCTGGATGTGTCCCAGGCTCTTCTAGGGAGCTTACCTACTAGAGCTTTGACATCTAACCCCAAAGCAGTCACATGTCCTTCCTTCCTGTGCTGGGAAGCTGCTAACTCCCTCGTCTGAGGAGGGACACATCACAGAGACAGTCTCAAGAGGCAATGCCTACTGTCAGGATTGAGCTGTTCCCAGGCCAGTTCCTTGTCCCATGGGTCTCATAAACCAAGACTTCCCACTCATCATTAGGCAATCTACCAGAAATCCTACCTCTGCACCTGGAAATAGGGGTGCTGAAGGGCTTGGTGAGCCGCGATTCGGTCATCAGGGTCATAGGCCACCATTGCATGCAGGAGGGAGAGGCATTGTGGAGACAAATTGGTTGTCAGTAGAGGTATTCCTGATCCCTTTTTAAAAGGAAAATCAAAACTCATAGCTCTTGACCTGTATTGAAAGCCCAATGATAATAAATCATCATGCCATTATTAGAGCACTGGTGGCCACCACCCTGCCTCTTAAGGGCCCTGCACTGAAGGTAAGAGCTCACAATCCTCAAGGGAGCAAGTCAGGATGGCCGTGGTGGGACATGTCTACAAGCCTAGCACTGCGATGTAGCACTATGAGGATCAGGTGTGCAAGGCCAGCCCAGGCCACATAAAGAGTCTGAGGCCAACCTGGACTTTGAAAAAGGGTAATGGAGCTGGACATGGTGGTGCATGCCTTTAATCCCAGCACTCAGGAAGCAGAGGCAGGATATCTCTGTGAATTTGGTCAGTCTGGTCTACAGAGTGAGTTCCAGGACAGCCAAAGATACACAGAGAAACCCTGTCTCAAAAAAAACAAAAAGGGTGATGGGATAAGAGAACATACAACTTCTGAACTCCAAGAGAGAATCCTGCTAAGCCAATGGCTCTGCGAGACCCAACCATCAATGCAGCTCAACTGCTGGCTAAAACACTTTGCTCTGAGCTGGAGGGAGGCTGTACAAGGGATGATTTCCTGTTCAATTTTGCTGTAAACTAAACCTAATAAACAAGGATGTGTGTGCTATAAATGTACGAGACTCCCTTGCCTGTAAAAGCAGAAACCTTACTTTCCCATGTGACTAGAATTAAAAGTGAATAGGAGAAAACAAGGTGGGTAGCTTTCTACTGACCTTCCTTGGACCATGGGGCTTCTGGGAGATCTTTTCTAGCAAGTTTCCCACTTCCTACAGGCCTCAGCTTCATCTCTCATCAAATCAAAACTCCAATGGGGCTGCAAGGGCTGGGCATCATTGTTACCCTCTGACTGCTGATTGGAGCCTCAGGAAGTCATCACAGTCAGCCTTTCTGACAAGCAACCGTTCTCTCTCACCCACACAGACCCAAGTCCCATATAAGTGCTCTGGGGACGAAACCCAATTCCAGGCCTTTCTGAGAGACGGGGAGAGCTTTTTGTGACTCAAGAAGAGTGGGGCTCCCTGAGCCCCCAAGAGACATGGCTGGCTCCCCTCTCACAGTGGGTGACCCAGAAAATGTCATGGAAACCGCTCTCGGCACCATCCCTGGCCTGCTGTAGAAAGGCTGGGGCCCAGACAGAGAGTGCACAGCAGCCTCCAGGGAATGTCACACTTACTGTTTGAACTTGGTGAGTGTCTTCTGACAAGGTGTACCAATGACATCATGGATTTTTGAGATCTGGTCCAGTTCATTCACGCCAGGGAAGAGGGGCTGCAGGCTGCAGGGGCACAAGGAGGTACACTGCAGTGAGGCAGGCCTCCCCCACACAGGCTGTCCCAGAAGTAAACCTCTGATCTGGAGACTGTTGCTCTTTCTTTGCCCTGGGCTTTCCCTTCTGCCCCAAGTATTTCCTTTTCTTTCTTCATTTTTTTTTTCATAAGACATGTCTAAGCTTAATTTTTTTGCTTGTTTTTGTTTTTCAAGACAGGGTTTCTCTATGTCCTGGCTGTCCTGGAACTCGCTCTGTAGACCAGGCTGGCCTCAAACTTAGAGATTCACCTGCCTCTGTCTCCCAAGCGCTAGGATTAAAGGTATGCACCACCACCTCCTGGCCTAAACTTATACTTTTTAAAAATGTTTTTAAAGATTTATTTATTTATGTATACAGTGTTCTGTCTGTACGGCTGCCTACAGGCCAGAAGAGAGCACCAGATCTCATTACAGATGGGAATTGAACTCAGCACCTCTGGGAGAGCAGCCAGTGCTCTTAACCACTCAGTCATTTCTTCAGCCCAATTTTTAAAATTTTTTAAAAATTCTGTGTATGGGTGTTTTGCCTGCATGCATGTCTGTGCACCATGTGCCTGCCAGGTACCCAAGGATGCCCAGAGGATGACATCAGACCCCTTGTAACTAGAATTATGGATGGTTTGAGCCACCATAGGGGTGCTGGGAACTGAATCCAGGTCCTTTGGAAGAACAGTCAGTGCTCTTAACTTCTGAGTCATCTCTCCAGCCCCCTATGAATTTCTTAACAGGCGGTCAGTGGATCTCACTCCTCAGTCCAGCATCCTAGTTTCTCTACTGTGAAATGCCATAAACTACACAGAACCTCCTGTCAGCCCACAGGACTTTGGTTGAGAAACTCCAGGTGGCCGAAGTCAAGTATATTGGCAAATTAGTTTCAGGAAGCCTTCAGCTCAGAGTTCTTCTGATTTGGGGACATGATCCATGTTCCATGCCACAACAAAAACTTAAAATACAACTTTGGCAGTAGGACTCTAACTGCATGGCCAAAGGGGACATTGTGAGAGATTAAAAAACTGCTCTGAGCAGAGGACATGATTACTAATGGTTCACCTGCGGCTGTCTGAAATTTTGCTCAGATGTCACGGGCTGCTGTACTCTTAATTATCCATCCTTAAATACCCTTCCAGACTAACTCATGGATCTTAGCATATGACAAAGAATTGTCTGCTGGCATTTACAGCCCCAGTAAAGTCACCACTGGGCTTCCCAAATGACATTATTCGTCTATACAGACTAGTACCGATGAAGGCCTGAAGTGCATGTCCACACCATTATTCCACGGCAGTTAAAAGAGCAGGTGGGACTGCTGACCCCTGGGTCCCTGCCTGTGTTGATACTTCTACCTCAAGATCCCCCAGAAGCAAAGGCTGCACCCTCCTCCTTGGGCCTGATTAAGGAAGATAACACTCACCTCTGAGTGAGACCCCCAGTCTGTTCTCAGCCACTGTTCTTCCCAGGGATGGTATCAAAAAGTCAGAGGAGGTGTGAGCTGGGGCTTTCTAGAGAAGTCCAATTGTGCCAGGAGGAGCCTCGTGCCCACACTTTGGCAGGGTGGTGCTGCCTTGTTTCTCTGATCTTGCCTGTAGTCCCTGCATGATCAAGTCCTATCCCCAGCCCCACCCTGCCACGGGGCCTGCCGGTAGTACTGCCCAGGCCATGCAAGTAAGGGCAAGAACTTAGCAAGAAGTGAAATGAATACCTAGTCAGTTGCCTGCTGAAGGAGAGCCCAGTGCAGTAGCAACTAAGCGGAAACCAGAATGACCTCATCCTGGAACTTAAGGGAAGGAGCTGGCAAGTGCCTTGCCCAGCCTCACCATGTGACCTGCCCACATCACTGCAGGCTCAAGGTGCTGGCCCTGCTCTACCTGGCAATCTCGTAGAACACACAGCCAGCGCTCCACAGGTCCATCTTGTACGTGTAGAACCCATCGGTGAGAAGACACTCTGGGGCCCGGTACCACCGGGTAGAGATGTACTCTGTGTAGGGTTGCTTGGAATAGACACTCCGGCATGACCCAAAGTCCCCTAGTTTCAGGACATCCTGCTGTAAGGGAGAGAGAGCAGGGTTGGCTCTATCTCAGTCTATAGCCACCATCACACAAACCATTTAAACATACAAACTAGGGGGAAATCCCAGCATCTAAGCAGCTGACAGCACACTATGTATAGGCTTTTTAAGAGACTCTAGTGAAGAATGTGCTGGAAGAATACACTGTAATGCAAGAACACGAACTTCCCTGTGTCTAGAAGGCACCCAAATCCAGATGAGTATCATCACCAGTCACTTATACCCTCCTGCAGCAGCTCCCAAGGCCATCTGATCTGGGTGGCTCAGTTCTAGCCTCACTGCACACAGGCTTCCTGCAGCCATGTGGCTCAAGGGGACTCTTCTGATAGCAAGTCAGTTAGAGAGACCATGCATGGTACACTTTAAATTTGGGTAGTAGGGAAATTTCAAGTCTGAGAAATCTCAGATTTGGAAGGCCCCCAAACCCACCCTTTCCCAAGCCGACATTCAGCATGGAGAATGGCTATGTCCATTTCCAGTCAGGGAATAGCTGTCTATTGAGCAAACTGCCTCTTTATATTGCATTCTTCCAGGAGAAAGTCAACAATGCAGACAGCATTTGCTAAAGCAAGCCTCCTTTTACAAACCTGGAGGGAGAACCAAGTCTAAGCCAGGCCAGGGTAGACAGTCTAGAATGGACAAGGCCCTAGCTTCTATTCCAGTACCACGAAACTCAAAGTCAAACCATACTTTCCAGCTATCTGGGACAGAAGAGATATCCAGCGAATCCAAGTTTATATTATGAGTCTAGAGAGATGGCTCAGTGGTTAAGAGTGTGTATTGCTCTTGCAAGAGGATCCAGGTTCAGTTCCCGGCACCCACATGGCAGCTCCAGAGGTCTTGAATCTTGGTTCTTCCAAGGCTGCCTATACTTTTGTGCATATACCCACACTCAGACAAACACATACACTTCTTTTTTTTTTCTCAAGAAAAGGTTTTTCTGTGTAGCTCTGGCTGTCCTAGAACTCATTCTGTAGAGCAGGCTGGCTTTGAACTCACAAAGATTCACCCACCTCTGCCTACCGAGGCTGAGATTAAGGGCATGTGCCACCACCACCCTGCCAAACACATATACTTAATTAAAAATAAAAAATAAATCTAGAAAAAAGAAAACTTCAAAACTTTATATTCTACCTTTATTTTGATATCAAGTTTCTATATAAAAGTTTTTACCTTTACTAGTATATTTTCTGGTTTTACATCTCTGTGAAATATCCCGTTTCTGCATTGAGTATTAAAGAAAGAATGAAGAGAATGACTTGCACCTCACTGATCCAAAGTCTCTGCCCAGAGCCGTGTCCCTGCACGCTGGAGGGGGGATCCACCCCTTCCCAGCTACCTGTGCATGTGGTCGAGAGATTTGCATAGCTGGTACATATAATGCATGATCTTTTTCTCTGACAGTGGATGTCTTCTCCCTGTGCAGTCAAGGAAATGGCCAAATGTTTACTAATGCCACACACACATACATACATACACCCAAACACCACTTTATGAATAAATATAAATCCTGTGGGGGGTGGCAGCACACACACACCTGCAATCCCAGCATTTAGGATCAGGAGTTCAAGGTCATCCTCCACAACCTGTGGAGTTTGAGCCTAGCCTGAATTGCACAAGACCTTGGCTCAAAAAGACCCCCTCCTCTCTTTAAAAAAATAATAATAATAAGTAAAGTATATGACAGCTTAGGTTCCCCTGTAAAAAAATAACCTGAAGCACTGTAGGCAATAGGGAGCACATGTATAAAACTCCATCTAACTTTGAAACCTTTACTCAGGGGAGGGCACAGCGTGTGTGTCAGTCAGAGGACAAACTGGGAGCCAGTGCTCTCAAAACAACAAAAGAAAATAACTTAGTTTTCAGATCTCTAAATCACCAGGTGGTGGTAGCTAGCACACACCTTTAAGCACTTGGGAGGCAGAGGCAAGTGGATCTCTGTGAGTTTAAGTTCAGCCTAGTTTACAGAGCGAGTTCCAGGACAGGCTCCAAAGCTACATAGAGAGACCCTGTCTCGAAAAACAAAACAAAACAATGTCTAAGTGCAACTAACTTTTCATTCAACACCATAATCATTTTTATTAGACTGTTTCACATGACATTATAATTTACTAGAATTATAAAAATCAGTTAGGGCAATGAGGACACTAGGAGAGACTTACATAGATCTAATCTACATGGGAAGTAGAAAGGATAAAAAGACAAGATCTCCTGAGTAAATTGGGAGCATGGGGACCTTGGGGGAGGGTTGAAGGGGAGGGGAGAGGCAGGAAGGGGAGCAGAGAAAAGTGTAAAGCTCAATAAAAATCAATTTAAAAAAAAGAAAAAATCAGTTAGGGACTGGGGAGAGGGCTCAGCAATCGAGAGCGCTTACTCTCTTGCACGACACTGGGCAGCAGTTTCAGGAGGTTCAGACACCCTCTTCTGGGCTCTGCAGCTTACACACATTCATTCAGGCACTCACACATACACATAAAACAACTCTTAAAAATAGAAAAGAAAAGGGGGAGGCACATGACAGCTTGGTGGTTAGAGGCACTGGCTGCTCTTGCAGAGTACCAGGTTTTGGTTCCCAGCTTCCACAAGGTTGCTCACAACCATCCATAACTACAGTTCCAAGTAACCTGATGCCCTCTTCTGCCTCCCATTTGCATCAGGAACAGTCATGGTGCACAAACATACATACATACAGGCAAAATACTTATACACATAAATTTTAAAAGTTAATTGAGATTTTGAACTGGACGGTGGTGGTGCATACCTTTAATCCTAGCACTTAAAGGTGGAATTCTGAATTCAAGACCAGCCTGGTCTATAGAGTGAGTTCCAGGACAGCCAGGGCTATACAGAGAAACCCAGTCTCAAAAACAAGACAAAACAAAAAACCAAACAACAACAACAAAATTTAAGATTTTGGTTAGCTTTCTTAAGCTTGGGGGATTTTATAACCTACTATCTACAGTGTTGGAGAAGTAGCTCAGCTGCAGATCACTTGCCCAGAGTGCTTAGGCCCTAGGGGCATTCCCCAGTACAAAAACAAAACCAACCAACAACAACAACAAAAAAAAAAACAAAACCCCAAAAAAAACAAACAAAAAACCCAAAAGCCAGTTGTACTAGTGTCCTATGTCTTTAATTTCAGCACTTGGGAAGCTGAGGCAGGAGGATCCCCACAGGTTTGAGGCAAGCTTGGACTACAGAATCAGATCCTGTATCAAAAACCTTTTTTCTATATAAAGAAAACAGAGACCAAGTATAATGACATAAATGTGAAATCCCAGTACTGGGAGGGCTGAGGCAAGAAGAGCCCGTTTCAGGACAGCCTGAGCATGTAACTTCCATCTCCCGCACACCTGCTGGAGTTGGGCTCTCCTTAGGTCATTCCTGGACTCACAAAGGAATTAGCCCGAGTCCCTCCCCACCAATTCCCTCTGCCCTGTGCATCCCAGAGCTCCAGCTTCAGACCTGCCTTCACACTGTTCCACTTATGAGAGTGTACTTGGCAGTCTTGTTCCTTCATGTATCCAAATCTTTTATTTGTCCTATCTATCTATCTATCTATCTATCTATCTATCTATCTATCTATCTAT
>LOJH01006534.1:32450-45510 GCA_001685095.1 Ellobius talpinus
AAAAGAAAGAAAAGAAAAAGAAAACCTCCAACTCAGGAAAGTCAACAGGTTTGGCAGCAAAGTAAGTTCAGTCATCTCAGAAGCCCACACATCCAGATCTTTTTTGTTTGTCTTTTATTTTTCAAGACAGGGTTTCTCTGTGTAATACCCCTGGCTGTCCTGGAGCTTGTTTTGTAGACCAGGCTGGCCCCAAACTCACTGAGATTCGCCTGCCTTGGCCCCTCAAGTGCATGAAGCTGGCTGGTATTATTATCTGAACTGGACTCAAGGAGCTTGGGCTGTTGGGAAGTCTCTGCTCTACACCACAGCCATCTGGTGATGTGTTAGTCTCTGCTATGCACCATAGCCATAGGGTGATCAGTTGGAGAAGCAGATGTTAAGGCCCTCACTCAGGTCTAGGAAGTTCTGAGCATGGGTACAGGATCCAAGAATCTAGTTTCTTAGCTGCCTGGGCCCCAGCATGAGTCCTGGTCAGCTACCCAGCCCTCACTATTCCTTAGTCCCTTCACCAAAGCCCAGGGGATGGGGGCAGCTCTTTTCCCTAGGAGGGTGTTCTCATGGAAGTTAGGCACCAGAGGAATGGTGTAAGACCAGTGTTCAAGCCACTGAGAGTCCACACCCTGGAAAAGGAGTGGGCTAACCACCCATTGTCCAGTCATCTCACACAGATCCCAGCCCCCCAGGCTCAGTGCATGTCTGATTCCTACCAGTTTCTTCTTTTCGGTCTAAAGAAAAGGTCATTAGTAAACCACTGGAGAACCTCCTGTCTGCTGCTTCCCTCGTCTGCACAGCTGGAGTCTTCTAAAGTATATTTTCAGAGTACTGTCCCTCAGAAAGCTTAGGGGAATGTCACGTGCAATCTCAGAATGTAAAACATGTAAGTAAGCAGTGACAGGTGTTCACTGTGAGTCGGGCATCTGAAGGAAAACTGGCTGCTCTGTGACAGGCTCTCCAGCACGCGCACACTCCCATAAACCCCTGACCTCCAGCCAAAGCATGGCATTCTGATCAGGCTTGGAGGCCAATGGCCTTCCATATCGGAGGCCCAGAGGTCATGCCCACAGCATGTGTGTACATAAGCATGCTTCTGAGTCACCCAAGGAACACCTGGTATCTCACAAATGCTCCTAGAGACACGTCAGAGAAGTGAGGACCAGAGCGGAGACATGATGTAGGTAGGATGTCAGTCTGAGCAGAGCCTAAGTGATCTGGGCTGCCCTTTTTGTCAGCCATGGCAAACGCAAGGACACAGTCCTGCTTCTCTGCTCTGAAGCTGTGTCATCTCAAGTGACTGAAAATGGAAATATCTCAGTTTTGTTTGAAGAAACTTAATTTCTTCACCCCTCAAACAGGGCTTGGCTCACTGAATAAGAAGATCAATATAGTGGTCTATTATTTGTGTTTGAGTAAATAAAGCTTGCCTGAAGATCAGAGAGCAAAGTGGCCACACTAGTCAGCCATACAGGCCAGGCAGTAGTGACACACACCTTTAATTCCAGCACTAGAGAGGAATATAAAACAGGAGGAGACAGGCCTCAGGCTCAGTCAAGTCTGAGGATTCATGGAGGCAGGATCGCCCATTTCAGTCTGAAGTAGAGGTAAGTGCCAGTGGCTGGCCACTTTGAGTTTCTGATCTTCAGCTTGAACCCTATTATCTGTCTCTGGGTTTTTATTATTCGTGCTACAGATCAAAGGCAGGACCACACTGCATTCTGTAACACTCTGCTTACATATGAACCACACCACACACTGTGAACTGCAGAGTGACAGGGACAGTGACGGAGATAAATGACCACTGGTCACAGAAGACACTGGTGGGTGGGATACTGCTCTCCACACTTTACACATGCGACTTAAGCCTCAAGCAACCTTCAGAGGTAGACGCTAAGAGCTCTCCATCTTCAGCCTAACAGTAACGCAGAGGAGCCCAAGGAGGATACCAAAAGTACACGGCTGAATATGGACTCTGAGCCACATGATGTATCATAAATAGTAGATCCACACTTCCCCAAATGCAGCTGGTGAAGTGCTAAGATAGACCACTGCTGGACTCAGCCACAACAAACAAACTGCCAAGGTTCAAGCAACATTGCAGAATGGAGAGGGGAAGGAACGAGCCAGGTGGAGTAGAGTGCTGAGCACACTGTCTCCCAGGCGAGACAGGACCACTGAACTACTGACTGCACTGCAGCACCCCCATCAGTGTCCTCTTACAGAGGGACACGGAGCTCTGCAGGCCCTCAATGGAGACATTGTGTTCAGTGGTGGATCTTCCGGTAAGGTGCTCGTGCTCCTGTAGATGACCTCTCACCCAGAGCCGGAGCCATGCTCCTATAAACAACCGAGACTCACTGGGTCTCAAACACAGGAAGAAATAAGCACACCCCAGTTGCAAACACATAAAATAAAAATAAATATTGTTTAAAGATGTGAAACTGTAAGCCTAGTCTACAAAGCAAGGTCCAGGTCAGCCATGGCTACACAGAAAAACAGTCCAAAACAAAACATAAGAAAGTACAAGAAGGAAGGGGCTAGTTGTTTTTCTGTTTGAGTTTTGTTGTTGTTTCAAGACAGTTTTACTATGTAGCCCTGGCTGCCCTGGGACTCACTCTGTAGTCCAGGCTGGCCTTGAACTCACAGAAACCACTGCCTCTGCCTCCCAGGTGCTGGAAATAAAGGCGTGCACCACCACCACCCAGTTTAAAAGAGGGATTAGTTGGGAACAGGAAGGGGATTAGCAGGAGTTGGGGAGGGAAAAAAATGGAAGAGAGGGCAAATAAGATCAAAACACATTATAGACATGTATGAAAATGTCAAATGAAATCCATCATTATTTATAATTTAGGCCAATAAAAAACAACCATAATGCCAGGCGGTAGTGGCACACACCTTTAATCCTAGTCCAGGGAGGCAGAGGTGGGCAGAGCTCTGTGAGTTCAAGGCCAACCTGGTCTGTCTGCGGAGTGAGTTCTAGGACAGCCAGAACTATACAGAGGAACCCTGTCTCGAAAAACAAAAAATAAAACAAAACAAAAACACACACAAAAACAAACAAGCAAACAAAAAAAACCATAATGGGATGGTCTCATCATTTTAGAAAAAAGTATTCCAGTGACAAATGTTGTCTCACCCATATTCTGAATGGCAGAGAACAATGGTTAGGAAAACAAAGATGTCAGTCATTCTGAGTCAGACATTCAAAAAGTACTAGTAATCCTGTAGCAAAGATAGCTAACAGGGCTGGAGAGAAGGCTCAGCTGTTAAGCTCACATACTGCTCTTGCAAAGAACCTGAGTTCAGTTCCCAGCACCCACGTCAGGTGGCTTACAATAGCCTGTAACTCCAGCTCCATTCCAGGGGATCAGATGCCCTCTTCTAGCTTCCATGAAAACCTGCACACGTGTCATGCATGTGTGCAGAAATGTGAAAAATTATTAAAAACATAGCTTATATCTGTTTTCCTTCTTATCTATGTACAAAACCCGAAGGATCCTCTTAATAAAGGTAGAATTAAACCTGCTAAATGCTGAAGCTGAATTGGCAACGTTTCCCTCCTTGCTGTTGGAACATAAGGGATCAGATCTGATAAAGAATGCATTTACCTAGTTCAGCAAGGTTTGCATAACAGTTTTGCTGCATGGTGGCAAGGCACAGAGCACCAGTCAAGCCAGCTCTGTCCCAGTGTCTCCTGCCTCGTGTCATTCTCCCACTATATGGCCTCATTGCAGGATGCCTGCTCCACCCATAGCCTCAGAGAGCACAACCCTGAGTGACACAGCCCTACCACTGACCAAGGATGTGTTCTAAAAAGTGCTCTGAGCCAACCTCTTCTCTCCCAATAATGTAATAAACACTGGCTGTTGCCACTGGGCATCTCAGGGTTTAGAAGACCAAGCATTCAAAGGAGGAAGGGGAAAGGCGGGGATCAATGGTAGGGGACTGTGCAGCCACAGTCAGTGCACAGCCTCAGTAATCAGTTCCCTTGGTTCTGCTTTCCAGAGACCTGACTGGACTTTTCCCATACAGGGCAATCCTGTGTGCATTATGTTAAACCTCTACAACAACAGCCTATGGTAGGGAACTAGGACAGAGACCCCTCATGCCTAACTGACTCTGCCACAGGTCCAGGTAAGCCTGGGAGTCTTCAGTTCTCAGTCAGCCCTGCCTCCCAGGGCACCTGCTGAGCAAAGGAAAAACAGCCACAGCACACTTTCTTCTAGTTATCTCTACAACAGACTATATGTGTCTTGAATAGCAAAAGCCACACTTTCAATGCTGAGTCTCCACCTTCTCGGATGCTCGCTCGTCCCAGACCTTGCACATCATATATGTGAGTAGACAACCCACTGAAGCCAGCATGACCTTCTCCTTCATTCCTTGGTTGTTTTTTAGTATGTGACAGTGCTACTGAGTGCTCTAATGACCAGAGCAGTCATTAAGGTCACATGACTGCTATGTGAAGCAAAAGTTTTAGTGACCCTGAGCTTTCAGTAGGTCCACAGTCATCAGTAGGAACAAACAATCAGGAGAGACTTCCTGGAAGCCCAAGCTGGGCCAGGGTACAGAACGCAGGTTTCACGGACTTGAGTTTCAATGCCAGCTCTGTCCTACCTGAAGAGCTTTCCCCTGAATTACTGCCTAACCCCTCAAACCTCAATTAACTCATCTGTAGCGATGGCAGAAACAGGACCAATGGCAGTTTGTTCTCAGCAGCATGCACGTGCTTAAAAATATGGGCTCTGAAGCCGGGCTCAGTTCAAGTCTGAGTTCTGCTGCTTACCAGGCAAGGTGCTTTTTTTCCCCCTGCTCTTTGATTTCCTCATCTATAAAGTGGGGATATGAACAACAGGCAGGGGTGTAGGGGATCTTGGGCAGTGTATTTCTATAAGTATTAAGAACAGCACCTGAGGGTGGTGGTGCTGCAGGCCTTTAATCCCAGCACTTGGGAGGCAGAAGCAGGCGGATCTCTGTGAGTNTACAAGAGCTAGTTCCAGGACTGGCTCCAAAGCAACACAGAGAAACCTTGTCTCGAAAAACCAAAAAAAAAGAACAGCACCTAAGCAGTGTGAACAGCCATGGGCAGTGTAGCAACAGCCTATACTTCTTTGACTCTAAGACACCTGGCCCCATGTGTTACTAATTCTGGAATCATGGTGTGTATTTCAATAATAACTGCCTTGTAAATGCTGCCAGCTTTTATCCAGATTTTAACATCTAGCGTGCCTGGTATAGCTGGCAACAACTTAGATTCAGTGCAGACAATAGAGCCCCTGGCCTGTGAAAAATACTCAACACTCATGATAAAAGCCACGAGCTTCTATTAGGTATTTACAGAAAAGTGCTCATCATTGTAAAATGGTATCTTTCAAAGCTCAGAAACAAACTGTAAGGACTGTGAGCCATTCTCAATAATGTAACCATTATTGTAAGCATGGTGACATAGGCCTTTAATCTTAGCACCCAGCACTTGGGAGGCAGAGGCAGATAGATGTCTGTGAGTTTGAGGCCAGCCTGGTCTACATGTCTACATACTGAATTCCAGGACAGCTACTACTATGTAGAGAGAACCTGTGTCAAAAGAGAGAGAGATAGAGAAAGACAGAGAGACACACAGAGAGAATGTAACCACCAGCAGCACTCAGAATCCCCCCAACTCTAGGCATAACCAGCCCGTGAACACACTGGGTCCTTCCCTGTACAAGAAACACCCTCGGCACTGTCTTCCTTCTGAGCCTCAGGTTCCCTCTCGGCTACTTGCTTTTAGATAGCTTCAAAAACCTCTCATTTTGGAGGTCCTGCGGGCAAGCAAATGAAGCACTATTTTCCCTGCTGTTTTGCTTGTAGTTAATCTGACTGGCGGACCATGGTGAAAACAGCTGCCTACTTTCCTTTTTGGGGATCCGAAGGCCACTTTGTTAAAAATCACTGACTCTTCACTTGGGCATGTCACAATATCCAGGGGTATGTTTCATACTTTAGGAGGATGGAAACGTCACCTTCAGACCATACTGATGCCCTCACTTCTGAACTTGTGTCCCAGAAAAAGCCATCAAGTTGGATTACCTGTGCACAGACCTCTGACTGCTCTATCCCAACACTTTCTCCCACCTACCTCTGTCCCGAAAATAGACCCAGGTACGGTAAACACACTTTCCATCATACTTGGCCACCTTAAGAAAAAATTGCCTTTTGCAAACCTTTCAGTGATTGTCACCCTGCATAGCAGGCAGATAAGACAGACCTGTTTGGGTAACTGTCAACAATGATTGTCTGTTGGTCTAACTGCAAGTCTTTCACAGTCTCTGAAGGTAGATATAGAAAGAAATGCTTCAGTTTCTTCAATGACACAATCTCCTGGCTATTAGGAATTAAATACACAATTTTCTAAATCTACCTTTCTCAAATGTCTAAACACATAGCAACACAGACATTTCTCCTCCCCTTGAGCATAAAGCATAAATATACCACACTCCAGAAGGCAAAAGAAGGTTTCTAACATTAGGTATGTATCTTACAGATATCTTACAGATACAGAGAATTATCATTAAACAACCAAGGAAGTGACATGTGCAGGCTCCCTTGTGTTTTGTTTGTTTTCTGAGATGTGGCCTTATTATGTAGCTAAGGACTTGCTCTATAGTCTATACTAGCCTCTGGATTCCTGTCATTCTGCCTCAGCCACCAGTACTCTGGGACTGCAGGTGTGAGCTGCCATATCAGCCCTATACAGATTCTTTAAAATGTAAAGTATTGGAGGTGGGTGTCGCTAGGTGACAAAGCATGTGCCAGAATCAGCTGTTTGAGGCAAAGGTTTAAATCATCTCTGATGCTTTCACCAGAGTGCCATCACAAAGACGGTTATCACAAGACTCTACTGCAACTCTCTGCTCCTTTTCCATGTCTTTCTTTCTCTTTTCTTTATGTATTTATTTTCCTCCAGTACTAGGGATTGGCCCCAAGGCTTTTCACATGCTAGGCAAGCGTTATACCACTGAGCTAATATCCTTAGGCCTTTCTTCTTTAACATTTGAGACAGAGTCTTGCAACTTAGCCAAGGTTAGTCTTGGCAATCTTCCTTCCTCCATCTCTCAATAAGCCTGGATTACAGGTACGTCCCACCAGGTCTGGCAGCTGTTTTGCTTGGTTCTGTTTTTCATTTGTCCTCTGGGTATTATGTGATCTAGAAAATAGACTATCTCCTATATCACTTTCATAGTTGCATTTCATCATGACATCTAACATAACCTTGAAGTCAGATACTCAGGGACATCTGCTCAATGAAAGCCAAAGCTCTGCTTCCTAGCACCCTCAGGACACTCTGCACACATCCAAGGCCATAACAGGCCATCTCAGCAAGTGAGCTGTCCTGAACAGTGCTTTACTGTTCAGAGGGAAGGAACAAAGGCGCATCCTGGAATATGACCTATGTCAGGCTCCAAATGCAAGGAGGGATGATCCTCCCTATGGCAGTCCAGGGGAGAGCTCGGCTTCTTGCGAGCACAGAAGGGAATGGTGGGCAAAGGGAGGAGTTGGGAACAACACACCCTCAGAATGAAGCCTTGTGAGGAGGGCATCCTTCAGCCTAGCCTCATCCAAATCACAGGATCTCCCAGAAAGCTTGTGGCTTCTTCAGTCATCGCTAAGAGACTGTCAGAGCAATGCCTCCTGGGCCCAGTGCAGCAGCTCCGCACTGCACACTTTCCTGTCACTATAGTCACTACAGCAGTGCAATGGCTACAACACATAGGGGACCCCAAACATTTCTTACAAGGTCATCTCAGGTTACATTTCAAAATTCTCTACATACCTCGTATTAGCTCATAAATATTCATGTCCATAAGTTCACATATTAGTGCAAGAGTACCAGATTTCCTGTCACTGCGGAAGAAAGCAGACTTTACTTTTTCTTGTCTTAATCAGAAAACATAGTCAAGTCCTTTAATATGCATTTGTACACATTTCTGGAAGTTACAAGAGACCATAATGGCCATGAGATTATTAAGATGGCAGATTTTGACTTTGAATCAACATTTAGGCTAAAACTAATATAAAATACTATGAAAACTCTAAAGCAAAGCTCTAAAATCACCTTTAAAAAAGATACATCATGAAAATAGAACATTAATTACCAGCAGAAAGAAGAGAAAAGCTTGGAAGTTGATGAATTTAGATCAAGCTTTGTGGCTGCATGGTTAGTTTTCCTGTTTGTTTATCTTTTTTTACTGTTTGAGACAGGGTCTCTCCATTATGTAGTTCTGGCTGTCTTGGAACTCATGTACACCAGGTTGGCCTCAAATTCATAGAGCCTTGAACTCATGGAGATCCACCTGCCTCGCCTCCCAAGTGCTGGGATTAAAGGCATGTGCCACCATGCCCAGCTACACATTTAGTTTCGATTGATCTATGTTATATACTACTTCAGTATAATCAAGATAACTTACAATGGGGGTGGGGGCAAAACCCAAAAACCTGTCAAAGGAGAGAAGAAAGACAAATGCTATCACTTACACAGGGTCCGGGTCTGAAAGTGAGTGGTGCTTAGGCCCGGGAATACCAACAAGCTTCTGATTTTACTCAGACTCAAGTCATGAAACTACATTGCCCCAGATGCTGCTCTGTGCACCTCTAGTCTGCCTGGGCTCCCTTTGCCTATGCAGTCTGTCCTGCACTCACAGACCTTGGCACTGTGTACATCACAAATGAATGCTCGCCTCCCGTATATGGCTGAGATGACTTCCAAGAACACTGCAGGCCAAGAGGCCACACAGCTATGACAAGACTCAGCATTTTGATTTTAAACTACATTGTCCCATGACTGACATCTACTACACTTTTGTTGGCAGATGTGTTCCTTTAAGAATTTGATAGGCCAGGTCCCCTGAAAGCTGTACATGGCTTCTATACCTAGGGCACCAGCTCACAGAATGGCAGGTCCTGGAACCTATAGCCTGACTTCTCAGCTCAGTGAGTTTAGAAGCACAATGCAAATACAGTGGCAGTGTGGAGGTCCCATGGCTGTGGCCATGCTCTGCTTTCTTGATTGACAGGTAAACTTTATGCAAATTATTCTAGAACATGAATGAAAAATATCGTGAAACTGTATCAATTATGATAAGAAGGTGCTATGCATTCATAAGGAAGTAATTCACAACAAGGCATGGAGATCTGACTAAGCTGCAGGAGCCAAACCTTGAAGATACAGGCTTTCCAAAGACGGGTAAACCAAAACATTTTCATATCAGGAATGAGACACAACTTGCTCAAATAAAAATAAGATGAAGTGATAACTGTCACCCTCTCAGCTACAAAACAAATGTTTTAAATGTCTAGCTACAATAAAAAAATAATCTTTAGTATTAAGTTTTCTACTTTTGATAACTTTCCAAGCTCAAATATACTTACAAAACCACTTCATGCAACGTAAGAATGTTTGGGTGTGGATTCAGGCGCCTCAGTGCTTGTATCTCTCGTAGATTGTTCACTTGCTCAATACTATTATGTAGGCAAAAATACACAACTAATTTACAATTAGGGCAACTATAAAATTAAGAGTTATGAAATCACATTTATTTCCCATGATCAAAATGTAAAACCTCACTCATATTTCAGGCAGTTAATCAAGTTTTATTTTTTCCACCAAAAATTTAAATTAAGCATAAATTAGTCATACATCTTCATTATCTTACAAGATTCAAGGTCTCTTTTTTTGGTGCTGGGACTTAAACATATGCATGAGAGATGGGAGACATCAAATCAAGGCTTTTTTCTTTTCTTTCTTTTCAAAATTTTTTCAAGACAGGGTTTCTCTGTGTAGTCCTGGTTCTCCTAGAACTTGCTCTGTAGACCAGGCTGGCCTCAGACTCAGAGATCTGCCTACCTCTGCTTCCTGAGTGCTGGGCTGGGATCAAAGATGTGAGCCAGTACCACCTGCCTTAAATAAAGGTTTTATCATTTAGGACATAAAATTTTATCATCTATTATCACAAAAAAGATTTTTGGTTGTTTCTTTTAACATAGAAATATATAAAATTCTAATTAAATGTGTTGAAAATATTTATTAATAATTTATGTTAAAGAAAACTTACTAACTTACTTATAAGAACTAAGCAACTAAACAAGTGCACACTAGCTGAAAGTCAGCATTTCAAAGTTCTGGGGTACACCATTCTCATTATCACAGAAAAAGTCTGCTATCTCAGTATTCATTTACCTGGAGACAGGTGAGTCCACCCCAGGCTATCCTGGATGAAGGGCACTGTATTTACTGCTCACATTTCAAAGCCTACCAAAACCAGTGCAAGGCCATGAGCTGGCTATTGCTACTGAAAAGTCCTTTGAAAAAACCACCCCATTTTGGGCTATGAGGATCACACCCAGCCAAATGACCCATTGTTCCAGAGTCTTCCATCTGAGTCTCCAAAAAAACTAGGGATGTCTATCTTCCTGACTGCTGGCTGAGTTCTGCTCTGCCAACTTGTCCCATGTGGAAAGTTCAGCATGTTGTCTAGCTTCTCTGAGAGGTTATACCTATCAGCACATTAGGACACTTCTGCTTCTTCTGAAACACATTTATTGATCCATTAAAGATGCTACCCAGAAAAAGGCACAGGACCCAGGAAAAGTTCCCACAACCAGCTGCATCACAGAGCTGGCATCAGCTGGAAGGCTGAGCACTTAGCTAACCTGGAAGCCTGCTGTAGTCCGAGGGTATTTTTGACTGCCTTTCCCCGTTTCCTCCCTTGACCCAGCACAGTATTCAAAGATCTGTGTGTTTACACCTGCCCGTGGCTCCCTGGCTGAGTACCCCCGACCCCACCAACATCCTCTGTCACAGCAAAAGTGCCTCCCAAAATGCTTTATGTAATTTATCCATTTTTATTTTATGTGCATTGGTGTTTTGCCTGCATGTCTGTGTGAGAGTATCACATTTTGGGAGTTACAGACAGTTGTGAGCTGCCACATGGGTAATGTGAATTGAACCTGGGTCCTCTGGAAGAACAGTCAATGCTCTTAACTGCTGAGCCATCTCTCCAGCCCCCCAAATGCTTTTAAAACAGAGCTTCCTACAATGTATTCTATAGAACATAATTTATCAGGAATTTTTTTTATTATTGTTATCATTACATTCATCTATTGTGTATGTGTACATGTGTATGAGCACATGTACCTGCACCTGTATTATGTATTCTATAGAACATGATTTATCAGGAAAATGGATTTTTTTATTATTGTTATTATCATTACATTCATCTGTTGTATTTGTTCCCCAGACAGTTTCTTTTCTATTTTGGCGTCATATAGACTGAAGGTATCTATATAAATCTAGGAATCGCAAATGGGAGAAACAGGCAATATTTGTCTTTCTGAGACACAAACTTAATTTGCCTAATATTATTATCTCCAATTGCATCTATTGTCCTCCTGCAAGTTATATAACTTTATTGTTCTTTATGGCTAAAAAATTATCTCATGTGTAGAAACATCTCTTCTTTGGCCATTCTTCTGCTGATGGACACCTATCCTGGCTCCCTGACTCAGCTCCTAGAAACTGCTGTAGAGAACCCTGGTGTGTGAGTGTCTCCCTGGTATGTTCATGTGGAGTCCTGCAGTAAAAACCTAGAAGTGCTATGTCTGTTATAAGGTAGATGGAGTTTTAGTTTACTTGTGGGGTTTTTGCTGTTGTTGCTATTGGTTTATTTATTTATTGGTTTATTTTTGAGACAGGGTTTTTCTGTGTAACCCTGGGTGCCTTGAAACTTGCTATGTACACCAGGCTGTTCTTGAACTCAGCGATCTGTCTGCCTCTGCCTCCGAAGCGCTGGGACTAAAGGCATGTGCGACCATACCCAGCTATTTATCATGAGGAGATTATGTTCATAAACTGCTGAAATATGAATTTTTTGGGTTGTGGTATACTGTTCAGTTTGTAAAGTGTCTGCGTAGCATTCATGAGGCCCCAGGTTCAGTGCCTACCACCACATGAACCCACTGAGTTTACAGAATTATTATCTTCTTGTTGTTTGTTTTCTGCTTATCTAAGAATGTAAAGGTTGTCAATGCAAATGCAAAGCTCTCACCTCAAAGAGAGTAAGAGATGGTTTATTCTGGAGTCACACAGGTGTGACCATGGCTCAGGAGTTTGACTCAGATACCACGTTCCAATGTGGATAACATTTTCCTGAAGTTCTTATAGTAACAGAACAAAGAAAATCTTTAATCAGTGTACTTTAAAATACATTAATGGAGAGATGGCTCAACAGTTAAAAGCACTTGCTGTTATTATAGAGGACCTGGGTTCAATTCCCAGCACTCACATCAGGTGAGTTGTGTTGGTTGATGTGACTACAGCTCCAGAGGATCTGACCCCCTCTTCTGGCTTCCAAGAGTACCCGCACACATTTGCTACACATACATACACCCAGGCCTACATAAACACACATAAAATAAATACACTGGTGGGAACATCAGGTAGGCAGGCTCCAGCAAAGGAAAGAGATTTCTGCAATAGGCCTCAGATGCAATCCAATGACATTCTTAGCCTTTGGCTGGTGGAAAACAGTGGTCTTTTAGTATATTCCAAAAGGATTTTTCCAAATAGTAAAAGAGATGTTGATCAAATGAAGAGGTGAGCAATGAACAGCTATTTAGGAGGCTAACAACTCTCTGTAACTCCAGTTCCAGGATACCTGATGCCCTCCTGGCCTCTATAGGCACCAGGCACACACAAATGCAGATAAAACACCCACACACATAAACAACAACAATAACGACGACAACAACAACAACAACAACAATAGGGGCTGGGGAGATGGCTCAGTGGTTAAGAGCACTTGCTACTCTCGCAGAGGACTGGGTTCAGTTTCCAGTACACACATGGTGGTTCACAACTATCCATAATTATAGTTCCAGGGGATCTGACCTCTGCAGGCACCTGGCATGCATGTGGTGCATATATATACATGCAGGCAAACACTCAAACACATAAAATAAACCTAAAAAATAACACAATATGGGCTGGAGAGATGGCTCAGTGGTTAAGAGCATTGCCTGCTCTTCCAAA
>LOJH01006535.1:18955-32309 GCA_001685095.1 Ellobius talpinus
AAGAAAGAAAGAAAGAAAGAAAGAAAGAAAGAAAGAAAGAAAGAAAGAGGAAGACATCAATGAAGCCAGTTATCTCATTCACAATCAATAAATTCTTCCTGCCCAGGACCCACTCTGCTCCCTAGAAAAGACCCCTTAATAACACCATCCTTCCAGAACTGTGAAGCCAGGGAATGTGAGTGCTGGGCGGGGCCCTGTATAACAGTGCCTCCTCTCTTCACATCTCCTACTAGGCATACCAGAGACCCAAGATCTAGCTCTCTGCAAAACACAACTTAGTGTATCCAGGCAACATGGGGGCCATAGGAAAATGGGATGGGCAGCCACCTGCTTCCACAGTGCTCAGGAGCTGTCAGACCTTGGCCTGGGGAGCAGTTCCTCCCCTCCTCTCTGCAGATTGCTTCTTGCCTATCAGGCTGTGTAACATTCTTCACATTCTAGGATCGAGATGCACAGTTTGGTTCTTGTGAGGGCTGTCAGCGTGGAGGAGGGCAGAGAACATCCCAAGAATCAAGTTCTTGTTATTTTCCTGAGTGTGCATCCTCGGAAAATAACCACACCCAGGCTCACTCTGAAAACCCCTCCCTTGGCTTTCTGATAAATCTGGAGAGGTGGTTGCAAATTCAGCTCAGCACCAGCACCATCAGTGAGCCAACTCCTCTTCTGTGAGCAAGTAAGCCCCCAGCCACTGGTTCCCAAGATTTTGTGCTGACCAGAACTCCCCGTGTGATAAGCTGGAAAATCAAATATGCTTTTTAGTCTGAAAATACGTATAAAATCCAGACATACAAGGCAAACTAGTACATCTTCTGGTATCTGATAAGCAGCTATTAATTGGTCTTGCAAATGCTTTTTTTATTTTTTTGGTATCATCTATGAGGACAACCAGAAGAAATTTGCTTTCAGTTGGCAAGGCCAGCAGTATGCCTTTCTACTTTCAGTGGTCTGAAAGAAAATGGTCCCCAAAGGAAGTGGCACTATTAGGAGGTGTGGCCTTGTTGGAGGAAGAGTGTCACTGTGGAGGTGGGCTTTGAGGTCTCATATATGCTCAAGCCACACCTGATGTCTGAGACCACTTCCTGTCACCTGCAAGCAAGATGTAGGACTCTCAGCTCCTTCTCCAGCATCACGTCTGCCTGCACATCACCACGTCCCAACATGATGATAATGGACTAAACCTCTGAACTATAAGCCACCCCAATCAAATGTTTCCCTTTATAAGAGTTGCCATGGTCCTGGTGTCCCTTCACAGCAGTAGAAACCCCAACTAAGACGGTACCTCTTTGGATGGGCAGGCAAGCAGGAGAATGCAATTGACACATGATCTGAACCTTGAGTTCTCACAAACAAGGTAGGAAAAATAAGGGCTGAGTACAAACATGAGAAGAGAGATTAATGACACACCCAAAGATCTCTAACAAATTACTCAATACTTCCCTGGGCACTGTTTTCTGAGCAAATTCTTGCGCTCAATTCGGATTCTATTGCTTTAAAGGGCAAAAAGTGTTTGTGCCCACAGATAAGCATGGGGGAAGCCAGGAAAGTTAAACACACAGGAGTCCTTCAAAGAAAAATGTTTAACCTGTTCCTCCTGGAGTCAAGAATGGATATAGTTTACAACCTGGCAATCCTTTGCTACCTGGTAAGCCAGGTTCCCAGAATAATATGTTTGTTTATCCCAGACTCTTCCCCCTAAATCCTTGACCATTGCTTCTAGACCATAAAACTAATTCTTGTGAGAGATGTCACTTGTACTTTATAACAGCCTAAGTGACTTTTTATGTTGTCTTAGGGCAAGGTCAATCCTGATACCCACAGGCATCATGTTTGCCTCAGTCATTCTCCCTAGAACCTTATCTTAAGCATTGTTTCTAAGTCAATGAGAATATATCTTATGGACAAAGCTATACATGTTTTTTAAAGAGCTTCAATGTAAACATGTCTTAATCTCTGTTATCCTTATGGGGCTGAATTAATTTTTATCAGAAAACTTTTCTTCAAAATTGTGCTGTGCTTAAACATGGCCAAAATTAAACCAGTGGTCAGACTCTTGATGTCCTGGCCCAGCACCAGTACCTAATAGGGCTGAGCCAAGTTTCCTTCTTGTCTCTTCACAGAGCATTTCCTTGACTGCTATAGAGCCTGCAGGAACCTCCACATATTCTAGGCCAAAACTTAACAAAATCTGAGATGAGGGCACAAATTCAATCTTGCATGGATATTGAATCTCTGTCCTGGCAGCAGACAGACTGTCAAGTGATGCCAGGCATACCCAAGGCATCCTAGGAATCTGGATGTCAGAGAAATCGTGTAGTGAAGGCTATATTGTGGCCCTGTAATGTTGTAAGGAGGCCCCTTGCTTGTTTTTTGGCCACCCAGACTCCCGAAATAATCACACAGAAACTATATTCTTTGTAATATTGTCTGGATGATAGCTTAAGCATATTTTTGGCTAACTCTAATATTCTAAACTAGCCCATCTCCATTAATCTGTGTATTGCCACATGGCTGTAGCTTATTGGGTAAAGTTTCGTCTGGTGTCTGTCTCTGGTGGGGACTACATGGCTTCTCTTCAACTCTGCCTTTTTTCTCCCAGCATTCAGTTTAGTTCCCCTCCCCCCACTGCCTAGCTCTATTCTACCCTATCACAGGCTCAAGAAGTTTTTTTTAATTAACCAATGGTATTAACAGCATACAGAGGGGAATCCCACATCACCATAAGACCACACAGGAGGAGAGCTTCAATCTTCAAAAGCTGGGTACCAAAACCAGGTGAGGAGAGAGACAGAGAAATGGGAAGAGGATGAAAAGAGAAATGTAGACCAATTTTCCTGATGAATATATATCTTAAAATTCTCAATAAAACTCTCATAAATTATATTTAAAATATATTTAAAAGATCACATACCATGACCAAGTTTGATTCATCCCAAGACTACATGGTAATTACCAAGCAATACATGTAACATAATAAATGGCAGGAACCACATGATCATCTCAATAAACAAAGAAAGTTATTTGACAAAGTTCAATGTTTCTTTCTGGTAAAAGCCCTGAAAAAGCGAGAAATGAAAAAGATATGTCTCAGAATAATAAAACGATAGCCAAAGTATAGTAAACGAGAAAAACTGAACAATTTTTTTCTAAAATCAAATACACGGTAAGCGTACCCACTCTCATTTCTATTGTTCAATATAGTGTCCAAAGTCTTAAGTAGAGCAATAAGAGAGAAATGAATAAAGAGAATTCAAATATCAAATGGAGAAGTCAAGTCCTCACATGACAGAATCCTACACAAAAAAGATCCTACTACTGGGGTTGGTTAAGAGCACCAGCTGCTCTTCCAGAGGTCCCAGGTTCAATTCCCAGCATCCACATGGCAGCTCACAATTGTCTGTAATTTCAGCTCCAGGAGTTCAGACACCTTCACACAGATACATGTGCAGGCAAAACACAAAAGCACATAAAATAAAAATAAATAAACCATTTTTAAAATCAGCCAGCAGCAGCAGGAAGGAGCCGTGGAACTATGCAGTTCTTTGAGTAGCTACATTTAAGTGGGGGGAAAATTCCAATACCGTCATCAGAATACTCCTAGATCTGATCAACACTTTCAAAAAAAGTAGCAAGATATAAAATCAACATACAGAAATCCACAGCACGTCTACAAGCCAATAGTGAATTTGCTGAGAAGAAAAGTCCCATGCCCAATAACGTTTGAAACACGCAAAGGAATAAACCCAACCAAGGAGGTGAAATGTTTCTATACTGAAAACCTGAAGACACTGAATAAAGAAATTGAAGAAGAACTAGAAGATAAAAGACCACCTTTCCTCATGGACTGCCAGAATCAGTATTATTATAAACAGTTATAGCACCAAAAGTAATCTATAGATTCAATGCAATCTCCATCAAAATTCCAATGACACAATTACATCCTTAACAGAAAATTTAAAAATTCTATAATTCATATGGAAGCAAAAAGAGATAAAGAGCCAAGGCAATTATGAGCAAAAAGAGTAATTTTATAAGCATCCAAATACCTGATTTCTAAATATACTATAGAGCCATAGTAGCAAAAGCAGCATGGTACTGCACAAAACAGGTATACAGATAAATGGAATAGGATAGAGGAACAAAAATAAACCCATACACTATAGCTACAGTGATGACTATTCTTGGCTACATCTGCAATTAACTAAAACCCAGAATAGAAAGGCACACCTGTGAGGAATTTTTAATTTGAAGGGGGAAGATTCACTTCTAATCTGGATCTTTGAGATGGGAAGATATACCTTTAATCCAGATCTCTTGAGGTGGGAAGACCCAGCTCTAATCTGGGCCACACCTTAGCCTAAATAACGACATGGAAGAAGGGAGCTTTTGCTCTTTGCCTGCTTGCTCTTGCCTCACCAGTAAGTCTATTCCTTCATGGGCAGTAGAGCCTAGTCCTTCAGGATTCCAGTGTATGCTGAAGATCAGCAGAGATATACAGCCTCGTGGACTGAACAAATAATTACTGGACTCTTGGACCATCCATTCATAGGCAGTCATTGTTGGAGTAACTGGACCACAGCCTGTAAGTCACTATAATAGATCACCTTTCTACATGGATATAAAGAGATTCATTCTGCAAGTCCTGTTACTCTAGAGAACCCTGACTAATACAGTCACCTGATTTTTTTAAAGGTGTCAAAACACACCTTGAGAAAATGGTGCTATCACAAATGGATTATCAGCCACCAAAACAGCAAAATTCTGTCCATTCCTCTCACCCAGCACAAAAAAACGGTTCAAAGTGGATCAAAGACTTACATGTATATTTGAAACCTTGAAACTGCTAGAGAAAACACTTAGGTTCAAGGGCTTTCTGAAAAGGGTTTTAATAACATAAGGAATAGACCCAAGAGCTAACATAGATGAACATAGATGAGCTGACATCAGATGAAGATGCTCCTAGACAGAAAGAGAAATCATAAGCAGGGTGTCTTACTTACTGTCCTATTGCTGTGAAGAGGCGCCGTGACCCAGGCAGCTTACAGAAGACAGTTTCAGAGGGCTAGTCCACGATCATCATGGCGGGAAGCATGGCAGGAGACAGACAAGCATGGAGCTGGAGCCGTAGCTGAGAGCTTTAGATCAGGATCCACAAGCAGGAGGGAGAGGACAAATGAGACTAGGTCTGGCATAGACTTTTGAAACCTCAAAGCCCACCCCCAGTGACACACCTCCTCCAACAAGGCCACACCTCCTAATCCTTCCTAAACAGTCCAACTGGGAACCAAATATTCCAATATATGAGCCTAAAGAGGCTCACTATTGTTCGTACCACCACACAGAGTAGAAAGGCTCCCTGCAGACTGAGGGAAAGGTCTTTCCCAACCTAGATGTAAAGAACAACAAACACACAAAGTCATCCAATTCACCAGCAAGCTAAAGAAATGAATAGTATTTTGAAGCCAAGAGATACACACTGCCAATACGTACTTGAAAAGATGATCAACATGCTTAGCCATTAAGGAAAGGAAAATTAAGACCATTTTGAGAGTCTACCTCACCCCAGTCAGAATGGCTATGAGCAAAATAAATAAATAAATAACAACAAAAGCCGGTGAGGATGTGGAGAAAGGACTCCTTATCCATTGCTGTTGGCACTATGAACCCACACAGCCACGATGGAGGCCAGTGCGGAGGTTCCAGCAAAACAAAAACTGAGACTAGCACATGCCCCAGCTATAACACTTCTGGGTCTGTGCCCAGAACTGGAAGTCAACCTTTCAATACTTAAATATCCATTGATGCACTGTTCATAATTGCTAAGAAATGGCAACAGCCTAAATTATTACCTACAGATGACTGGATAAAGAAAATGTGGTACAAATATACATGATGGAATTGTGTTCAGTCATCAGAAAATGAAATCACTCCATCTGCAGGAAAATGGATGCAAGTGAAGGTCATTATGTTAAGAGAAATAAGTCAGACCCACAAAGACAAATATTACATATTTTTCTTATAATGTGGATGCCAGGTTTGTGCACGTATATGTGTGTGCCTGCGTGTGTGCGTATGTGCATGCATGTGTGTGTGCATTCCACAGCATAAGTGTAGAGGTCAGAGGACAATTTGGCTATCAGTCCCCTTCCACCTTATTTGAGACAGGGCTTCTGTTGTTCTCCTGTGTGTGCCAAGCTAGCTGGCCTGTGAACTCCTGAGTACTCTCCTGCCTCTGCCGACCATCTCTCTGTTAGCAGTGCTGGGATGATGGACACTCACATCACACCACTATGTTCAGCTTTTACAAGAGTTCCTGGGACTCGAACTCAGACCTTTTGGCTTACCTGGCAAGTGGTTTTCTCAGTCATCTCCAGAACCTATTCTTCCAGTTTTGGTGTGAGCTATAGCTAATCCTTTTTCTCTTTTGCTGTCTTCTCTTTTATCCTTAGACCAGCTAGAAGTTTATGTTACAGTTGTTTTATAGAAGTTTACAAATTATTTCTTCTGGACCCCTGTTCTCTATTTTATAGACTCTATGCTTACCTTTATTTCTTTATATCTTCTTGCTCTGTATTTAGTCATTTTTGATATTTCTAAAGCTACTAGATAAGTTTGTCATTATAAGATTTTTTCTCCTTTCATAAGTGTTAATACTACATAGTCTCTCCAGGCTATTCTTTGGCTATAATCATACCAATTTTATAGATGGTGGTTTTACTCCTCAATGTAAAAAGATTTAGAATTTCCTTTATGCTTATTGATAAGTGTGGGATTTTATTTTCTAATGATTTGGAGTTTCCCCTCTGCCATTCCCTCATCCACCTCTCTTTTAATTTCATACTGGCCATAGGATAGGCTTTGCATTATTTCATTCCTTAAAAACTGGAGAAAGTTAATTCCATAGTCTGGAATATTATTTATCATGGTATGGAATACATATATACTTGAAAAGAATCACATTTGGTATATGTTGATAATAGCCTTCAGGTTTGCAACCCAAAGTTAGGTGATAGTGTCTTCAGAGTCCTTAGGTCTTCTTTGGGACTCATACACCATGTATGCACTTAGTATGGGACTCATGCAACATGTATGCACTTAATAATCGCCCTTAATAAACCAGAAAGCAGAACTGAGATAACTGAAGAAATCCGCAGCTGTGCTTGGAGACCCCAGCATCAACCGCCAGGATGAGTCATTAAGGAGAAAAATGGGGTAGAACAGAATTCAACTCAACCCACATTTCTCCTTTGTCAATATCACAGTGCCATTATCACACATCCGTTGCTCCCTTTGTATATATTGATTAGGGTTTGCAAAGCCCTGTATCTACAAGGGACAAGCCAGCAATTAACGAGTGAAGTCACCTGGGTGCCACTCTGCTCTAGAAAGCTGGAAGAGGCAACTCCATGTTACATAGTATGAGATTTGCCTAATCTAAGAATCAGGGCCCCACTTGGTTTTTAGGGGGACATGACCTAGAATAAAACTAGACCTTTGGCTTTTTTTGTGAAAACCAGAAATCTACACCTTTAAGTGAAAAAAATCCTAATTCTTGGCACTGGAAAAGTAACTCAGAATAGAGTTGAAATCCAAGGAGCTGATGCTTAAAGTGCAAACAAATTCACCTGCAGGCCAGGTCCTAATGGCCTTTGCTTTGCAATGGTTCTTCCCCTGGAAGATCTCACAGTCTAGTTGACAGAATGAGATACAGACTTAGACTCTGTGTGTTAAAGGAGTATGCAATTATATTCACTGAAAGATGAGGACAAAGGGGTGTGCTTTGTGTTCTGATTCAGCAAGCATGCCTCCATCACCTAAGATAAACCAGCCATTTCTCTAGTGTAGAGGTTCATCAGGGAACCAACAGACAAATTGCAGCTCTCGGACAGTAAGAAACAAGAAAATATGGTATTCTGAGTTACAGGTGATGAGAAATATTTTTTAAAACATAATTGGAGTGTATTACATGAAGAGACCATTTCCAAGCCTGTGTGTGGATAGTCCGTCAAGTGCCAGGCAGTAACCAGGTGGCTTTAGCCTTGTCCTGCCAGAAGGGGGCAGCAGAGAGCAAGATTGCTGGCACCTGGACCAGCAAGCAGGCTGCCAAGGAGGGAGGTCTGTTGTCATGGGGTTGTTAGGACAGGTGCCACAACTCTGGTTAAGGGGACACGGCCAGGCTTAACAGAGAGTGGATACCCAAGCTTCTCACCAACCATCCCATCCTAGCCTAGTGCCTGCTACTGGCTGCCCAACTGCCTCTTGGCAGGGCGTGTTTGAAAACTGTTATGCATAAGAAATCAAAGTAGGAAAGGCTGGACGCAGGTACAATGGTGCGCTCCTGTAATCTTTCCAAGACTGAGGCAGGAGGATAGTGAATTTGAGGCTACCCTAGGATATGTAGCAAAACCCGGTTGAAAAGAAACAGAAGGTGGAGTAGGACAAGGAAGAAGGGGATGAGGAGGAAGAACAAAAGGGAGAGGAGGCGGCTCAAATGCACGGAAAGAGCCAGCAGCATAGTAGGAGACAATCAGGGAGGTACGTGGTTTGCAAAGCATGGCGATCTGTGACTGGGACACTGGCTTTCACTCTGAGGGAACCGTGGACCACTTTGGCAATCTTAGCAGAACACTGGTGACTTTGACACACGTTTCACAAGGAATCACTCTGGTTGTGACTGTGAGTAGAGAGGGGCAAAGATGGAAGTCGTTGGCCCTGACTGTAGTGGTAGCAGTGGGATAGTAAGATGTCACCAGCCTGGGCACTAAGAAAGATGGCGCTACAGTTAACTGGTATGGGAGACTTCGGGAGCGAGACTGGGTTAGCTGAGAGGAGGGTGAAGAGTGGACATGCCCATGTCACGGCTATTGGATGTCCAAACGGAGATACTGAATCCACAGGCCAGAATTTATAAGAAAGACTGAAAATGTAAACGTGGGATTCAAAGAGCAGAGAAAGATCCCGAGAATACAAAAAGGAAGACAGGACTTCCAGATGGGATAAAGGGTGGGGTTCTTACAGCAGCAGGCAGGTGAGGAGAACATTCCAGATGAGGGAATTACTACAGTGCGTGGCAGGGCAGGAGGCTGGAGGCATGCTTCGGGGAAGGTTGATAGAGTCCAAAGGAGCAGTAGATTTGGTTTGGAAGGAAGTTAGGCAGAAATAAAGCCGGTCCTTGATGCCCGTCCTCCACTGGAGACTTGCAGCTCTCATCTACTTGGTGCACATTTATTGGGCACCTGCAGGACCATTCTGCTCCAGATGCTAATAATAAAAACGCTTATTGAACACCGTGAGTGCAATAAAAAGAAACCTCATTCAATCCTCGCAGCATTCTGAATGAAAAGTCTCCCCAGTCAAAAGATGAGGAAACCAAGAGTCCATGTTTCCCCATCCTCTCAGCCAATGGGGGAGAACGAGTCAGAATTAAAACCTGACAGTGTGACCCTGGGACCTTTGCCCTTAACACTCTTCCTCACTGCTGGCCCAGCTTAACCCGACCAGGCATCTGTCAGGGGTAGGTCAGCAGCCAGCTGAAATGCTGTTGAGCTAAGGGCCTGCCCTCAGCTCAGCTTTCAGGATACGCCCTGATCAGAGGTCAGCTGAGGAGCCAGAAGCAGCTGTTCCATAGGTTCCAGGTGGCTGCTGACCAAGGCAGAGGTCATCAAGATGCTGTTCTAGCCTCACCCAGAAGGGCCAGTGGCTCCTTCCAAAATGTCAGTTCCGCATTGCTTGGTGAAAGGATAGACAATTGAAGTCCCTTACCAGAAGTGAGCGTGGAAGTGGCCTGCAGCAGCAGCACATCTGCCTCTCCTCTCCTCCTTCTCTTCCGGGCCCATTTACAGGTAAAGAAACTGAGGTTCATAGTTTGAGGCAGTATTTGTGGCCAAGCCTGTCTGTGCTGGAACTTATGTCTGAGGGCTTGGTTTGGTGTCCTTGGTTTACAGCACACTAACGCTGTGTGGTCCATGTTAACGATTAGGCTCCCCACAGCACACTGAGGTAGTCGGAGTATGTGTAAGTGCACGCACACGCATGCATGCACGCATATGTCAAATTCATGACCCCAGCCCAGGACTGACACTCCCTACCACTCCCAGGGAAAAGAATTTCTCCTCAGTTCAGCTCAACTTCCAGAGGAATTTAGGACTTAGGCATCAGATTCACCAAAGGGGATAGGGAGGAGGGACCGGCTGGCCAGTGAGTCCCGCTGGGTGTCCTTCCCTGAGGGGTGTTCACACCTGGGCCCCAGGAGGCTATGTGAGGAGACTGACCACAGCATCATGGAAACAGTGAGGGATGAAGGATGACAATGCCCGTGGAGGGGGGGTGGTTATCTAGCAGGGAGAAACAAGTGGCTGTCGAGAATAAAGGAAGGAATCTGAAGATAAGACATATTATGTAAAAAGAGGAGGAGGAGGAGGAGGAGGAGGAAGGAAAGAGAAACTGGCAGCACCATGGAGTCAGTATGAACCCATTTGTGAAGAAGTGTCTATACAAATGTGATGTGCACAGGTGGCTCCCTTGCCATGACAGTTGGCATGCATCTGTTCCCTCCAACAATGAACTGGGTACCCCCTCCTCTGCTAGAAGAGTAACTGGCAGATAGAACGGGCAACACCCTGCCTCTCACAACTGTGCAAGGAACTGGGGCCAAGATGGTGTTATTGTCAACTCTGTGTCCCCATGGTAACAAGCTTCTTGGCACGTCTGTGAAGGACTTATCTAGACTAGGTTAAGTGAGGTGGGAAGACCCACCCTAGAGGTAAGCAAGACCATTCTCATTGACTGGAGTCTTGGACTGAATAAAGAGGAGAATTGAACACGAAGCTTCAGTCTCTCCTTTCTGCCAGCAGATGTCCTGTGACCAGCTGCTTCAGGTTCCTGCCGCCATAATGGACCCTTGAAAATGAGAACAAACCACACTTGTCTTCCTTAAGTTGCTTCCTGTCACATATCTTATCTCGATAATGAGAAAAGTAATGGACACAGACAGGGTTAGGGAAAGAGACGCCATATTATTTTTAAGCACTCTGTATTATCTGCAGTTTTTGCAAAATGATTTATTTGTGAATGTGTCATTACAGATATGTATGTAAGAGAAAAGGGGGAGAGTTATCACTGGCTAAGGGCCAAAGGTCACAGGAGCTCTTGGAAGGGAGGCCAGGGTCTCCTAGGCTATTGCGACCCAGCAGGCAAGTACCCTCCCCCACCCACCCCACCCCTGTGGGCAAACACAATATCGAGTGTCTGGGAGAGAAAAAGAAGGAAGCCCTATGATACTGTGTGTCCCACAGCATGCGG
This sequence comes from Ellobius talpinus, assembly GCA_001685095.1. NCBI lineage: Eukaryota > Metazoa > Chordata > Mammalia > Rodentia > Cricetidae > Ellobius > Ellobius talpinus. Next base: position 30,254 of record LOJH01006535.1, read on the forward strand.
GCTCCAGTAACTGCAGAGTCCATATTCTTCCTAGGCTTCTTGTTGCTATGATAAAATGCCATGACCAAACACAAAGAGTTTATTCGGGCTTATGATTCCCAAGGAAGAATCCAAGACACATGGCAGCAGGCAGCTGGGACGGACAGCTGAGAGATCACGGCTCTGTCCCCAGGCAGGAAGCAGAGAGCGAACTGGAAATGGAGCACAGCCATCCACTCACAAAGCCCACTCCCAGTGACATACTTCCTCCAGCAAGGCTCTGCCTCCTAAAGGTTCCATAACCTTCCCAATAGCACCACCAGCTAGGACCAAGGATTGAAATACCTGACCCTAGGGGGAGGCATTCCTCATTCAAACCACCATACAGCCTATAGTCTCCTGTAGGCTGGGTTGTGGGGGGTGGGCTCTATGGAAAGATCTCAGGGAAATTCCATCTATTTTTCATGAATGTCATATAATATAGTCATACCATCATCTTCTTGATCACAGACCTCCTTTCAGCCATGTTCTCTGTATAACCAGGCTTTTAGAGAACCCTGCCCCATCCTTCTCAAAGGTACACTCCCCCAGCACAGACTACCCAAGAGCAAATGAGGAAAAGGAACACAGATTATACAGAGGGACACAGCGCTCCAACCTGACTCCCACCCTGAGCTTATCTTTGTCTTCTGCCCTGCGCAGAATGACCAACAAGATCAGCTGTTGGCTGATAGGATAGCAAACATTTTAGCCTCATTCCATATGCTCTGAATACTGAGATACACTGGCCATTAAATCTGAGGTCAAAGTTCCCCATCCAAACCCTGACTTGGTCAGTTTTAAGCTACATTCCTTTACAGGCAAGTATAACCATATAACAAATATGAATCATCATTATTGATATTTTGGATGGGAATAAATAAAAGGTTTGTCTTACAGAATAGCCCTGAGAAGTCAGAAAGGCTCACAGGTGCTCGAGTTCTGCCCCTTACAGCTGTACACGGTGTGGGAAGGCGGCAGGTTCTGCAGGTTTCGGGGATTGCCTGTGCACCTAGAATGGGCAAGAGAATGAGGAGGAAGAGATGCCCAGGTGAGCAGAAGGTGACTGTAGCTGGGATGGAGATAAAATCTGCTTCAACAGGCAAGGCTAGACGGAAGTGCATCCAGATCAAACCAGCTCTACCTGTCCTCAGAGAAACAAGAAGATTCCTTTCCCGTGCCTCAGGCCTAGATCAACTTGCCTACTTCTCTCCTCGTGCCCATGAACTGCCACAGATGACTTTTGCAAGTTATTTACCTCACAAGCAAAGAAAGAAAATGAAGCCACGTGCTCAGCAGTTTGCATCATTATTAGGCTCCATTCACCTATTTTTATGATAAGGGGCGTCCTGACGGCTGTCTCATCTTGGGCGCTTTAGTGATACATTTCTGTGGATGACCTTGAGCAAACCAAGCATTCCTCTTTAAGTCCCTTGCCCTCTTCTTTAGTCTCTTCACACATCTGCTTTCCTTTGGAAGGCTCTTGGCCAACTCCTTCCGGGAATTGTGTACCCAGATCCACCTCCAGGAGTTTGGGTATGTGATGTCTGAGTCACGACTTAATGGCCCAATGCTTTCCCTGTTTCTCATTGTCCTTCCGGTATAGCATCCACCAGCCAAGGTCCTGCCATCATGCTTTAAGTGGCACTCAGGAACCAGCTGCCTGGATCATTTGGGCAGGTTTAGAACACACGCAGAGCTGACTCTTCACGTGGAGGATCGGAACCCCTAACACAAAGTCCCTGGGAATTTTTCGATGCTTCCTAGGGAATTCTGATTAGCAACGGTATTGACAAACTTTGCCACGTGGTGCTTTTTACAAACTTGAGAGGGCAAGACACACAATTCCAGGCTCTGGGATTTGTTTCCGACTCTTCTAATCCACACTGGTTAATTAAAAACTTCGCCAGCAGGGGGCAGCATGGGCAGAGCAATTGGGCTTCAGAGTCTTGTGATCTTTTTCATGCCCACTAGCAACAGTTGTCAAAATAATAGATAGATAGATAGATAGATAGATAGATAGATAGATAGATAGATA
>LOJH01006536.1:0-11397 GCA_001685095.1 Ellobius talpinus
GAGGGAGGGATGGAGGGAGAGAGGAAGGAAGGGTTTAATTCATCTCACAGATTTAGAAGAAACCCATCTGTTATGGCATGAGGTTTCTCGTTAAAGGTATTAACTCATGTAGTTCTAGCCTCTTTGCACCCTCTGTGGTGGTCAGGCATATGAACTCTTACTTCCCAGGCAGCAGCACTTTGTGAGGAGGTTATGGGAGGTGATGTTTTATTGGAAGCAGTAAAGGGGAAACTAGTGAAACCTTTGAGGGGTCGTAGCCTCACCCCATTTCCAGTCATGCTCTTCTTTACGTTTGTAGACAAAGATGTGAGCTCTTAGCCTCATGCCCCTGCTACCATGCTTGCCTTTTGCTGCCATGGCTCTCTGCCATAACTGTGAGGCAAAGTCAACTCTTCTGTAAGTTGTCTTCATTACAGTGTGTTATCACAGCAGCGGGAGAGTAACTAATATGTCCTCCTTGTCTGCAACCAACCTGACACACACTCATTTCCTTATCAAACAGCACGTTTTCACATCTTCCCATTCTTTCACATTGCCAATCTGAACAAAAGTAGCAAGCAGTGACCATGGCACAGCCAGAAAACTACCCTGTCTTGAAATTTCCTCCACCAAAGAAACCAGTCCATTGCTTTGAGTCCTGCTTCATTCAAGATCTCAGGTAGCATGAACCCAGAGTCTTTGCTTGGATATAACATGGATGGCTGCTTGCCCAGTTCCTGATGCCTGGTTCCTCTCTGAAACCTCAGGAGTTGGGTCTCCACTGCCTACATTTCTCTAGGAACTCTGGCCTTCCTAGCCCCCAGCATAATGGCCCACTGAGCATTGCTTACTGCATTCTAGGGCTTCCCTGCAGCTCCAAACATGGCCACATTCTCTGTAGCACCCGCTCCACAGGCAAGCCCGCACTTTGTGATGGGGGCAGATGCTATGACATGAGAATCCTGGAGTCTGGGAGTTCTCAGCCTGAGCTCAGTAGACGGATCAGCCTCTGCCACCGCCCTTCTTCAGAGCCTGATGCACTGATGCTCCAATAATCTGATCGACAAGGGTGTATTCGCCTAGTGAGGAGATTAATACTTAGGCGATGTTAAAACTACTAAGACAAATCCCTCTCCACTACCTGACTTCTAGTGCCTTTAGCTTTGCCTCTGGTCTTCAGGCAAGATTTGTTTATTAAAATGCAAATCATATAGCACTACCGGAGATTGCTAATGTGAAGGAGATGGACACTGGTCACTTGTCAAGTACAGGTTTAAGTCCAACATCAGCCACAGAACACAGGAGTCCTCAAAAGTCTATTGATCCCTCCTCTAGTTTATAAAAACCTGGCTTTCTCTAATTTTCAAGAGCATGAAAGCTGCTCCAACATGTCACCTCTTTTCCTTTTTTTCCTACACATTTAGCAGTAATTTCACTTTACTATTCAATTTTTCAAGTTTATTCCCACTATGTGGTCATTTAATTGTGTTTATACATGCTTCCCATTATAATCTCTGGCCTTTCTTTTTTTCAAACTTTTATGTCCCCTTTCTTTTTCCTTTACTATAATTTTGGTAGAGTTTTGACTTTGCCTTGCTTTTAAAAAGCTTATTTTTGAATTTTTATTCCCTTCTTATGTATTCTTATATGCATATCTAATTTTGTTTTGAGCCTTCTCATTACTAAGAAGTCTTTGTTTTAATTGTTTTGGGTTTTCTTTCTTCATACTTTCTTTGCAATCCTGTGCTGTTTTACCACACCTAAGAGCCTTCTGCATCCCTCTTCTTCTTTGTATTTATTTAACCTTGCTTGTCCTCTATTTATCTCATTTCAGTTTCTTCTTTCTTAATCTCATTAGTTTGCTCTTTCCACATTTTCAGTGAAAAATTTTAACGTCATAGGACATACTGCAATACATTTGCCTCTTCAGTTTGATGCTCATTAGTGATGTACTGGAGGGATTTCCAGTGTTTCTGTGTCTCATACAGTTTGATGTTGCTCTCACAAATGTTTGACTTCATTCTTCTGGATAGGACTGAGAACTGGGCCCACAAGAGTGAACTACTCAATAAGATGCACAAACAAAACATGGAAAATATATCAAATTAATAGATGTATTAATTCCAGCCAAGAAGCACAAAAAGCAAAAACAAGGCAACAGTTTCCTTCTAAAACACCACACAGTGATTCCAATATAAGATTTAAAGACAGAAATGGATAAAGATTTCAAAACTTTATTGGTGAAAAATGTTCAGGGACCTCAAAGATGATTTTAGAAAGTCAGGCAATTTCACTCCGATAGGCACTGTGAAAGGGCAGCAGCGAGCAAGATGCTGGGAAAGATGAGCACACGGGTGAAAAAGCCAGTAAATAACACACGATCTGATGTGTGAAGGAAAGGTCAGACATGGGAAAGTTCAGCAAGGAACTGAGATTCTGAAAAATAAAAAAGCAACAGAAAGATGTAGAAGCAAGAAATAATGGATCAAATAAAAAGCACAGAGAAAAACATCAACAACACGCTTGGCCAAATGGGAAAAGATGGTATGGATGTGGAGAAGATCCATGAAATATGATCAAATATCAATAAAGGAGAAAAAGCACCCAACAGTAAACAATCTTAAGAATTCTCAGAATGGAATATGGAGCTGAAATGTAAAACTAAAGGCTGAAAACATCAATTCCATGAAATTATCATGGAAACTTTAAAAATGTAAGAGGATAATAGATACTGAAACACATGCGGCATTAGCCCCAAGCATGCATGACCCAAGCGGAAGCTTTCCATGGCCTCTTATAGTCAAGTTGTCAAAAATACAAAGGAAAGAAGTAATATTACAAGTTGTAGAGAAAAACACCAACTCTCCTATAAAAGCAAACACATAACAAGTTCAGATCTAGTGCCAGAACCTCTAAAAGCCAGGAAAACATGGGGCAGTATACTCCAAGTCCTGAAAGCAAATAACTGACAGCCAAGATGTTAATATCTGGTAAATTTACCTTTCAAAATTGACAAGAAACGAGACAGGAATGAAGTAACACAGCTTATAGTCGTAAAGCCAGCATTTCACAACAAAGACAGTCTTAATCACAAGAAAGAATACATTTTGACAGAAATGGGCTAACACTGGAGTAGGAAAGAGTTCATCATGTCTAATTCAGTAAGCCAACCCATCTCTACTACTAAAAAGGGAGAAATGAAAGAATAAACAAGTATTCTACCAGCCATAAAAATAACAACAAAAAATCATGAAGAGTAATAAAAATCTCTCAATAATAAACATAAATATAAATGGCTTCATCTCAAACCATTCATCACCGAGATGCATCCTCAGTGGCTGTCAAAGAAAAACAAACAAACAAATAACAAATAAAACAATAAGAAACCCCAAGAAACAACTGTCTGTTGTTTCCTAGGAACACTACTCGCTGGGAAAGATACCCACAGAATGAGAGACAAAAGATAGGAATCAATCTACCAAATGAACGGGAGCCAAAAAGTATATGGCACAGTTAATCTCATATTTGAGCAAGTAGATCTCAAAGCAAAGTAAAGAGCTGTATATTAATAACAGGAACACATCATTAAGATGATGCAATTACAACGTCTCCACTGAATGTCAGCACCTCTAATTTTACAAAGAGAAAACTAAGGGCTTAAAGTATCAGACAGGTCCTAATGTAATAATAGGAGATGAATTCAATACTCCACTTTAATGTATAGACAGGCTATACAAGCTAAAAGTAACAAACTTAAAAGAGTTAAACCACACCACAGATCAAGGAAGTAACAAATATCTATAGAATATTCCATCCAGTGGATACAGAATACACATTCTCCTCAGCAGAATATGGAAACTCTTCAGAATAAACCACATTCTAGGCCGGTAAGTCTTAACAAATACAGGAGACTGGAGTGACTTCTTGTATCTTATAAACCACAGTGGAATACAGCTACAAGTCAAGAGAAAGTGTTTTTTTCTGAGTGGAAGTGAGGGCTGAGTCTTCAGGAGACGATAATACGCTCTACAGTAGCTTCTGACTTGGCAAGGAAAGTGGGGAAGGGGAGGATGAGGTGGAGGAGTCGGCTTTTGTTGTTTCTTATAGCTGACATGATGCATGGGGAAGGCAGTACAAGCTCTGTCTCTGCTAACTTGGGACCACTGGGGAGAATGAGACAGTAGAGAAGGGTGAGGTTGGAGTGCAGGTGATAGCCCTCGGTTCTGCTTTTAACACAGGTGAGAGGGAACCCATGACTCAGCATGGAGATGGGGGACTTAGTAATGGCCCACTAAAGGAAGCCGTGTGGCTTAGTGACTGTTCTATTACTGTTTAGTGATGCTGTGTCCAAGGAAACTCATAAAAGAAAGCATTTGATTTGAGGGTTCATGATTCCAGAAGGTGTGAGTCCGTGGCCAACATGGCCTGGAGCATGGCAGCAGGCATGGTACTGGAGCCAAAGCTGAGCCCCTAACTGATGCATAGTTACAAGGCAAAGAGAGAGGAGAGAGAGAGAGGAGAGAGAGAGGGAGAGGAAGAGGGAGAGAGAGAAGAGAAGAGGAGAGAGAGGGAGAGAGAGAGAACTTGGAATAACTTGGACTTCTTAAACTTCAAAGGCCACCCCTAATGAACACCTCCTCCAACAAAATCACACCTTCTAGTCCTTTCCAAACAAATCTACCAGCCAGAGACCAAGCATTCAAACATATGGGCCCGCGGGGGCCGTTCTCACTTAAACTACCGCACTACGATCATTTCAGGACTGCTTTGCTTTTGAGCAGATTGGGAAAGAATATAAGATCCTCTCAAACTTGCTCAAGACTGTGGGGACATGGGTTTAGTCCTAGCGCCCCCCAGAGAAACTGAGTGTGTAACTCCCCTCCCCTCCTCCATACAAAGGCTGCGCAACCTGCAGTGATACAAAGATCATACTCCGATGAGCTGGCTGGCTCGTGTGAGCCACTGGGGACAATTGGTTCCCACTGCCTTAGGTCCCTATGAATATCTAGGACTGGAAGACAGGAGAGATAGGGCAGCATTGCTAAGAGATAGGGTATGAGAGGGATAGTGCTTGAGACTCAGGTCACTGGTCCAGACATACTTAAATGATTATATTAACTATACTCATAAGGGACTACATTCTCAGGAGCTACTAAAGTGGTTAAGCCAGCAAGGACCTCAGAAATGATATGGGGCTTTAGTGGCGTGGCCAAATCCCCCGGTGGTCTGCCGTCATTAGGAGGTGCATGAGGCTCTGTCAAATATAAATAACTTAGATCAGCAAAGTATGAGGCAAATCATGAGGGGATGATAGAAGGCAAAACAAAGGGGCGTGGACAGGCTACTTGGAGGCACATGTGGCAACATTTGTGTTGTGCTAGAGTTTCTGAGAAAGAAACGAGCAGAGTCATTACTGTCCAAGTTAGGTTTTAGAAGGCGTGAAAACCTGAGCAACAATTCACAGTAGATAAAACAGTGCAGATTAAAAGAAAGGTCATGTTTGACCTAGAGGGGGTGTGTCCTTACCACCATTTCTCCTTCAATAAGCTATGCTGGAGTGGAGATCCTTTGCCCAGCTCAGTGATTCATTTAGTAGGCAGCTTTGGCCAAAGGAAAGCCAAGGGCCATGGTGCTGACTTAGAGGCTTCAGAACAGGGGAACAGCTCTAGCAACAGACACGGCAAGTTAGAGCATAACTCCACTTCCTCTTGGGCCTGAGCCCGGCCAAGCAATGCAAACAGGCCCTATAGAGATCGTCAGAGGTGGGAAGATGTTGAGTGGTCCCACACCAGCAGCCATACCCCAGGATGAGGAAACTGCAGAGCTTGTGGTAAATGACTGGATTAGGGAGAATTAGGTGGAATGCATCTCCCATCTATAGCACTGTTCCCTAAGTTGCTCTTTTGATGAAGCAACCAGTAAAAGTTATGAGATCATTTCATGCTGTCTTGGACCTTGCCAACAAGGTTTTTCCTTCAGTTGTCCAAGGCCAACTGGCACTTGCTTGGAGCAGACAATGGCGAGCATTCAGCTATCGTGCTGACCGACCTTCTGGAAAGTGTGTCTTTCTAGAAGATGCTAGCGCTTGAGTCTCACAGATTTGTAGAGAGCATCTGGAAGAGCAGTGAATGAGTAGCTAAGAAATTTAGATGAAGACATAATGGTGACATTTCACACGTGTTATGGGTGCAACCCATTGTTTTCTCATGGGATTTACAGCCCGAGCTAATAGAGGGAGCTCATGTTTAGCATTGTAATTCAAGGGAGCTCATAAACACCATGGGAGGAGTACTTCTACTGTTTTGTTAAATGGAATGATGTGCTTGTCACATTGCTTTGTCAACTTTGTGTTTATGACCATGGATTACTGTTTTTGTCATCCTCTGGCACTAATGAAGGGAAACTTATTTGTAAGAGGCAAGTGTACTATTAGATTCATAACTAGTCAAGCACCTCGGCATGAGTGACTTCTTGTGGCATAGTAGCCCAGGGCTCTGCTGTAAGTGACAGAAGATCACCAGACATGTCTATGACTGCCTCTGAGACTCAGGGAATACTGTGGAATGAATGGGAAGAATGTAAGAGTCAGAGGAAGGGATGGATGGGATAGTGTGGAGATATTTCCTCCTAGAGGTCTTAAAACTCAGGAACTAAACAGAACGTACAAGGCACAGGAAGGTCTTGAAACTTACAGTATTCATAAAGGCTCCCCTTGAGGCCATAAAGCAGCAAATTTCTGAGAAGAAAATGGCTGGCCAAGTTGCCAGGAAGATGTGGAGGGAGCTCCTGCGATCCAGCTTTTGTGAGCTTTGGTGCAGCTACTTTTGAGGTGGTCATTGTTTCAGTAACATAGAGTCTTTGGGAGAAACATTTCTTTGGTCTCTCATAGATGTCTTATTTGGAGTGAGCAGACATTTATTCACATGTCCTAAGAAAAAAGGCCCACAGCAGGGGCTCAAGAAGGGAAATCTGAAAAAGGTCCCAGTATTTCTGTTCCCCTAGCTCCCTTTTCTTGCTAGCTCACTTGTGGCCTTTACCAGCTTATTAAAAGGGTTTAACTAAATCCTCTCACTAGCCTTCTATGTAATATTTTTTTATGCTGTAAAGATGTATCTCTGCCTAAGGCACCTTCTGATTGGTTTAATAAAGAGCTAAATGACCAACAGCTAGGCAGGAGAGGAAAGGCGGGACTTCCAGGCAGAGAGAGAGAGAAACTGGGAGGAGGAATCTAGGTGTGCTTAATGTTCCAATAATAATCCAATAATATTCCGCGGAGATGGGAAGAGAGCGCGAGACACAAATGAACCCACGTGTATAAGTTTATTAAAAGATATGTGCATCACGGGCCCATGAGGAAACGGTGGACAGAGTGAAAGAGGAAGTGGGAATGGCGCCTTCAGCTTTTAAAAGTTTCCCAGCACATGCGCATGAGGGGAAAGAAGTGTCTACGTCAGACGCTGATGACGGGTGGCACTACGCCCTGAGCCTGCGCATGGGGACTTCTACGTCAAACGCTGGTGATGCAGATAGCGGGCGACTCACGCATGTGCACCNGAGCGCGAGACACAAATGAACCCACGTGTATAAGTTTATTAAAAGATATGTGCATCACGGGCCCATGAGGAAACGGTGGACAGAGTGAAAGAGGAAGTGGGAATGGCGCCTTCAGCTTTTAAAAGTTTCCCAGCACATGCGCATGAGGGGAAAGAAGTGTCTACGTCAGACGCTGATGACGGGTGGCACTACGCCCTGAGCCTGCGCATGGGGACTTCTACGTCAAACGCTGGTGATGCAGATAGCGGGCGACTCACGCATGTGCACCTGGGATATGTATGCTGGCCTCCGAACCCGGAAGTGCAGCCTTATGGGTGGCTAAAGGAATTACAAGGCTGACTCTCCAATGAGACATGGAGAGGAAACAGGAAGTATGGGATGGAAGAAAGGTAATGCCATGTGGCAGAACATTGATTTTTATAAATGGGTTAATTTAAGTTATAAGAGCTAATTGAGAACAAGCCTAAACTAAGGCCGAACTTCCATAATTAGTAAGTCTCTGGGTTATTATTGGTGAGCTGGTGTTCCCCTACCCCAAAGGTACAACTGCACTAGCTTTTCTGTCGCTCGGAGCTATCTGTCCAGGTAAGTGATATTTAAACCTCATTTCTCCCCTCAGGAACTTGTAATAATTTGGGGTTATTTGGTTGACCTATGACCAAATTTCTCTGATAAATTCAAACAAACTCGCTCATTGGAAATTTGTCGATGTCTGTGTATTCTTCTTTACCCATACCAACCCCAAGCAAGGACAACACTTTGCTGCCTTAGTTGACAATGGAAAGCTGACCCTTTCCTCAATCTCACACACACACAGAAAGAGAGGCTCTCCCAGTCAAATGTGTTGTCCCGAGCTACTGGCCCTCCTTCCTGGAGAGACGACCTATGGAAACTAGCTCACAAGGCCGGCTCTTGTTTGGAGAAGGACATCTGCATGGAGCTGAGCTTGCCAAAAAACCTCAAGCTGCTCAGCCAGTCTCCTGAGCATGGCAACGTTCCCATTTCCCATACTGGAAAGGGCTTTGGAAAATAGACATGAAGCCTGAGCTGTGCTTCAGCCTGGGCATGTGTCCTCCAACATGAGAGGAGCCAGCTGGGGGTGTCATGATTGCGATGGAACCCCGGCAGCAACCAAATCTTAAGCATTGGGCTTGCTGGTGTAAGCCCTGGTCCGTGTGCCAGTGCTGTGTGCGGCACCCAGGGCTTGGCTGCTCACTGGGCCAGAGCTTTAGAGTGAAAAGCTTCCTGCTAAGCCAGGCCATGGATGAACAGTTGTAGGAAATGGGAGGAAAAATATGGCTCATAGGATGTGTCTAGCTAAGGACTTAACTCTTATCTGAGGAAGTGACTACATCAGTTGCTGAAGGATAAAGCCAGCCCAGGAAGGAGATTGTCTTACCTCCCCCTTGGCAGGAACTGGAGAGGTAGGAGCAGGGCAACAAGGAGATGATCTTTCCAGGGAGGGAGCTCGTCCACACTGGAATGACAGATAGCCACGGTTGTTGGCCTTTGGCATCAACATTTAAGCCCTGCAATTCTGGAGGCCGGGGGCAGAAACCGAGGCACTGGAAGAGCTCGTTCTTCACGAGGACATGAAGAAGAAAGTGTTCCGGACCCCTCTCTTTAGAGCTATATATCTTCTCCTGTGTCTTGGCATTGCCTTTTGTCTGTGTGCATCTATTCCCATTCATAAAATTTACATAAAACAACCACTCTAGCCCAGTATGACCTCATGTCAATCAATGTCCTTTACAAAACCCTGTCTCCAGATAAGGTCCTTTACTGGGGTTCTGGAGGTTAGGACTACATGTCGTTCTTAGAAGTAGGTCACAATTCCTTTTATGCCATTCCTTGTTTTAGGGGTGAACTATTAAGACCTGAATGGAAAGGAAGCAGATGAAGAAACTTCACCACTGATACCCCGTGAGGGCCAAGTGCACCATCTGTACCTAAGGCTGGGATTGAACCTAGCCGGCTTCTTGCTCATTTGAAGTTACTGTTTTAGTGAGTTGGAAAAGAGTTCCCCAGAGGGCCAAGGACTTTGAGAAGCAAAAGAGAAAGTGGTATCCTGGACACAGGCATAGCTGCAGGCATGCTGGGAGGGAGGCTACATGGAGCCTATGTCCCAAGCAGACAGCCAGGACACAGTCTAACAGAGAAGTGTTCCAAACTAGGGGTCTAACAGTCAGAGATGCTTAGCCTGTGGGGCTGCAGAAGCAGGCAAGAGGGCAGAGTCATGAGTGAAGCTGGGGAATGGTCCTGCTCTTGGGGGCCATGGAGGCTATAGGAGCCATGTTAAGGTTACAGGAAGCAAGTGGGGGGATCTGAACTCTGTGCCTACTTGATCTTCCTTAAACTTGAAGAGGACCACTCTTAAGGTTGGTGACATGCGATAGACAAAGAGCTCCACAAAGCCCTTTCTCAGACCTCATGGCTTTATTGTGGTTCCATGTTTAGCACAGAGGAATGACATCTGACACTTCCTATTTCCATCTGTTGCCTCAGGTTTTCCCTCCCCCGAAGTGGTACTGAGGGCGAGGCTTGGTGGATCTTTTCTCATCGTAATAGAGGGAGAACCAAAGAGAAGAGGGACAAAAGAGGAAAAAGTCAGGAAGAAAGAAGGGAAGGCAGTGTAAGCTGATGAGAAGTGGTTTAGGCTAGCATAATGAAAGTTTATGAATATATATACACCCATGTGCGCACAGCAGTGGGGTGCCTGGCACTTTCCCTTCGTAGGTGGTATACCTACAGTTTTAGTGACTTGCAGCGGGGATGCTTGGCACGTCAACGGTTAAAATGGTCATCTTGCAGCTGCACCACATAGATCTGGTGACTTCCTTAGTGATTATACTATCATGGGCCATTTGTTTTTCCTGCCGCTGTTGCTGGATGTGGTGCTGAGGATGGAATCGAGTGCTGTGCTCCTAGCTCCACCCTAGCCCTGAATCCCACTCCCATACTTGTGTAGGCTTTGCTGACATCATGAGCCTGTGAGGAACAGGTCACTGTGGTCCTGTCCAGCCAGGACCCACACAGTCGTGAGTCTCACTTGTCTTCAGTCATTTTCTCTTTTTCTTTCTTTCTGCTCTAAATACCAACTATTGCCAGGCTTCCCTAAGACGTTCTGAGAGCCGAACTCTGTCCATAAGCACACACCCTTCCTTCTTTCACATTAGTGGTCTTAAAAGGTTTTAACCTTTAAGACTCCCTTACAGGGTTCAACTGACACCATGAATAACTAAAGGGGGGGAGGCTAAAGACCTGAGGGTAAAGAATTCTACTCACAGCAGGTTCCATCAATCCATAATTCTTTATTCTTCTCCCTTCAATCCATCATTTCTCATTTTTCCTTCTTGTTCTCCCTTGTTCTACACTGTTCTTAGTTCTACATCGTTCTTCCTTGTCTTACATTATTCTACCCATTACAAATGTTCCCAGTCATATATACCATTAAAACCAGCAATTCCCCAGCCCTAACAGGTTCCAGGGCCGGAATTCTTTTGCCTGGTAGAAAATCAGATACAATTTTTAGACACACACACACACACACACACACACAGAGATCCATGGGATTGGCTAGTGCATGTCCGTTGAACTCCATAATGTAGGAAGTTAGTTCAGAAAGAAATTAAATCATCAGGGAGTTCTAGAGGGGAAAGTTAGCGGACTATGCTGCATTTTTAGGTGGTTAGTAAGAGAGAAGGTTTATTTTCAGTCAAATTATGAAGAGGGCATGGATTGTTTAAATTAGCACACCACTCCCTTTCTCCCAGCAAGCACAGAGGCTACCTGGTGTGGGAGAATTGTCTATATTCTATCAATCATGTTTTAAATAAACGCTGATTGGCCAGGCAGGAAGTATAG